>JAOPJH010000138.1:1035382-1046372 GCA_027122575.1 Merluccius polylepis | reverse complement strand
CACACACACACACACACACACACACACACACACACACACACACACACACACACACACACACACACACACTCATCCACTTCGCAGACAAGTAGTCACAAACAGTGCATCTCCAGTCTCACTGCATCTGCAACCTTCCACCAAGTAACAGGGAGGAGGATGTTAAGGACGATGCCGACGAACAAGGAGGGAACCTGCTCTGACCAATCGCGGAAGCCCATACGCAAAAACCGGCGGCAGCGACGTAAGGGTGTGGCCAGCGTGCGATGGTCGGTTTGCCTCACTCACCGGCTCTGATTGGCTCGCTGGAGGTCGTCGCGCCGCCGATCATCCCTGTCTTCATATGGAGCCCTGCAGAGGAGGAGGGGCCAGGGGTTACCATGGCAATGGGAGAGACATGCAAGTTCATTACAGTTAAATAATAATACTTATTTAATAATAAATATGTATTTAGTAATGAAAGTGTAGAACTGGGATAAGTGATAAGGTGTTGGCGCATAACTGTTTTTCTGGGTTCACTGTTGAATGTTATTGAATTGAACAGTGAAAACGCACATGTATCACATTCAAAAACATATGACAATAAATGGATGTTTCCACTTTAACCTCACCCAGGAGCGTATGGGCAGTCACCTGGTCTTCCTTAACTCTGGGGCGTGTCTGCAGACCCTCCTGGGCCAGGTGGAGGTGAGGGGGGCCAGGACGGTGCTGCCCTCTACCAGCCGTGGCCAAGGAGCCGGGCTAAGAGGTAAGGTCACCAGGTGACCATTAGCAACCCATTGATGTAGCTCAATGGGGATCAGGGTCCAAAATGAACACCTGCCACCAGCCAAAGGTGGATAGATTTGAGCATGTGTCTGGTAATAACAAGGCAGTGTTATTGATTGGCCAGTAAATCTTTCCGCTCTGGCAGGTAAAAAGTTACATTTTGATGCTATAGCCCAACGGTGATGCTAGTGTTGCTACAGGGGTTTTCTTCATCTGTTCACTGAGGCACCTCGTTAGGACTTCCCCTGGACCCTCCCGTTTCCATGCCGACCCCTTCCCCTGACCTCCCGTTTCCATGCCGACCCCTTCCCACTGGTGCCCCCTTGACGCGCTGGTCTATCGCGCAGGTAGGGCGGATTGGGGGGGTTCTAGATGCCTTTCTCCAAGACGGTGACATGTTTTTTTTTTCTTAAATATTATTGTCACGTATCCGTACAAAACTCAGCAGGGGATCCGTCAGTAAGTTTACATGCAAACGTAACGTCGTAGGTCTAGAGAGTGGAAACACGGTTCGGTTACATGATTATCTGACATGTGACGCATGCGCAGAATTAATTCACCCCGCCCGAAACTGCCGGACCGAAACCCGGTTATGGACTTTACGGCTATAATGTTGGATATTGGATACGGATCAGCTTACCTGGGTGTCATAACCGGGTTTCCCTCTGGGGAGACACCGGATTACTTAATTGGGCCTCGGTCTGCACATGGCAGGTTGGAAACCTGGGGACAACGTGCAGTTAAACGCACTGGCAATTAGGAGCCCTGGTTACCGTGGTGAGCAGGCGACACCGGCTTACCGTGTGCAGGGGCACTTAGTGAGAGGAAATTAACAAAAAAAACCTTGACAAACACAAACAGTACACTGTGATGGCCTGACTGTGATAGTGATAGTTTAACAGTATATAAACCTGTGATAGTGATAGGTTAACAGTATAAACCTGTGATAGTGATAGTTTAACAGTATAAACCTGTGATAGTGATAGTTTAACAGTATAAACCTGTGATAGTGATAGTTTAACAGTATATAAACCTGTGATAGTGATAGTTTAACAGTATTAACCTGTGATAGTGATAGTTTAACAGTATATAAACCTGTGATAGTGATAGTTTAACAGTATAAACCTGTAATAGTGATCGATAAAGATGACAACTAAAGATGTTGACTCTTCAGCTCCAACTGTAGAAGTGAGAGCCACTGCAGTCCTGATGTGTAACAGCTGGGCAGCTCAGGTGGACCCGGAACAAAAAGAGATCAATAAGAAAATGGAATGGAAATATCCACTTTGACCGCAACACTATACACACACACACATGGACTTTGTCCTATGTATTTCCCACATGTTAAAGAGCTGTTTCCCCGAGTTGTGTACAGGCTATTCCTGTTCCCTGACCACCCACCTACCCACCCTCTTATATGCATTGCACAGAAAATCAATCATTAGTACAAGACACTACATGACAATTGGTACAACAGATAATTTATTGTTTTCTGATGACCATGTAAATACATCTAGATAGCCTACGTTTTTCCGAAATGGATTGTTTTATTTTGCTTTGTTTTAGTTTATTAGAATTATTGTGTGTTATGTGTACATAGGTGTGTATATAGTGCAGTTATAAGTTAACCATTTGTATTGTTATTTTTATTTGTATTATTTTCTTGTTTGTTTTGCACTGTCGATGTATGCTGCTATAACACAGGAATTTCCCATCGGGGTCTAAGTACAGGATGACTAAGTAAGGGATAATGTAAGCGAGCCGGTCATTATTGCGAAATAAATCCGACGGGGTGATACAGGACTTGCTGTACGTTATCCCGCTTATTACACCGCTACTTACTCATGAAATCAATAATTTGACACAAAATATAACAACAAAAAATGATTGTATTTGTATTTATAAAAAATCTGTTAGATTCTACAGTTGGAACTGCGTCCATAGCAACGGTCTGTTATTCAGAAAAGTTGACCACCAGTGTGTGCTCCCTGGTGTCTCCCCCACAGGCTCTTAGGTGGAGCAGTGATGGTGGCCACCTGAAGGCATGGCAGTGAGGCACAACAGGCTAACCTGGTGGACGCAGCCATGAGGCTGTGGCTGGACGAACAACTACATGAGACATGTGGTAGCAATCTTCCTCATAGCTTACCTCCATCCGCCCTGGCAAGAGGGTTACTGCTGGTTCCAGGCTCTCTCTCTCTCGCTCTCTCTCTCTCTCTCTCTCTCTCTCTCTCTCTCTCAAACACAGATAAGTTGATCTAGCCATTTGGTTTATGTGGGCTATGTTTGAATTGGGACACTTGTTCCCTCATTCCTATAGTGAACACTACCTAGTACACTATTTAAGTTTAAGAGGAAGTTGGACACTAATTATGCACCATAACTCCACCTGCGTGCTGTGTATTGGGCGTATAAACAAGCCGACACATGTTAGGGTCACCCAGTGACAGCTCATTTGCATAAATTAACCTGTAGGTGCCGGACATCTCTATTGGATGAATCCGATCAAAATGAAAAACACTATGCATCATGTGGAAATCAGTTGTACACTTTCCCTTTTTATATATTTTTTTATTATTAGTAGTCATTTTCTCCAGGTTTAAGAACATCAGGATGCTTTGGGGGCAAATGGTGACTTCCACTCCAACAATATTCTTCTGCTAATAAGAATGCAAAGGCAATACTGTCCTTTGTCTTCCTCCTGATTATTTGATGACCTGCTACTACTCCAAAAATGGCCATTTCTGCACACGGTGTCAACATATATTTTGTGTTTAAAGCCTCATCAAGGTGTTTGAAAATAGCTGTCCAATAACCTTGTAGACGAAGACAAGACCAGAACATGTGTCATGTTTATTGGTGACATGTGACGTCTAGTAAGTATCTGTGACACTGGAATACATTCCAGAGTTTGGAGTTGGTAAAATAGATGCGGTGGACAACTTTAAATTGTATCAGATTGAGCCTGGAACAAGACGTAATCATTCACTCGAATAAATGCTCCATCCCAGTTATCTAGAACTATGCCAAGTTCATCTTCCCATTATTTTTTGATTTTATCAAGCGAGGCCTCTGTGCAAGAGATTATGGTGTACATTTTTGAGATAAGGCCTTTCCGATGTGTGGGAATGTCCACAATGGAGTCAATTACCTAGTTAGGAGGAATATTGGGGAAGAAGGCGTTATTAAGTTTAACAAAGTTACGGACCTCAAAGTATCGAAATAGAAGACATTTTGCGAGGATACATTTTTCACACAGCTCATTGGAGCTACAGAAGAAATATGCCAATGTAAAGGTCCCTTAGTCTCACAAGGCCTGACCAGCCTTATCAGTGCTGGAAGGGAGAAATAGATGATTATTGCAAATGGGACTGTGGTTCGACAATCCCTGAAGTCCAAAGGCAAGTCTAAATAGAAACCAGATTCTTAGAGTGGAAACAACGATTGGGTTACAAGAAAACTGCTGGCTGATGGGGCAGTTTAGATGAAAGTACAGCCAAAAGTGAAGTAGAAGGACAGGATTTGGCTTCAAATTCACACCAACTTAGTGTCATTTTGTGTATATTGGCTGCCCAATAATAGTTTCTTAGGTTAGGAAGCGCCAATCCACCTACTGATCTATGCCTTTGTAAAAACTCTCTTCTGATCCTGGGGGTCTTGCCTTTCCACAAAAAAGAGAACATTAGTTTGTTTATTGTGCAAAAGAAGGATTTAGGTAAAAAGACTGGCAGACATTAGAAAAGATACAAAAAAGCGTGGAAGTACATATATTTTAATTCAATTTACCCTCCCAGCGTTAGTTATAGGCAATCTATTCCACCTTTCCAGGTCCAATTTAAGCTTGTCAATTTAGGGTGGGAAACTGTTTTTGTAAAGAGCTGATAAGTGTTGACAGATATTCACATCTAAATACTTAAAATTGCTTCTAGACATCTTAAAGGGGAAGTATTTATCAGGGATCTGACGGGCTAGTTTGTTTGTACACTTTCTTTTAACGGTGCATTGTGGGTATTAAATGGTGACACCCAGAGTGGTGCACTAGATAGGGCACAAGTGGACTCATTTGAACACAGCCCTGGTGTGGGCACCTATTGCACCCCTAGAACAAGGGATCCTTCTCAAGGATTCCTCAGGTGAGAGCTCAGCATTAGGGAGTATCGAGTAACCTTGGCCTGTGAATCCCTTTGAGACTGTGACTCGGACAGATGGCTAATATGCAAATAATGTGATTTGATGTATGTGCAGGAGCAGAACGTGGCGATTAATGCCATGATGTGGCAGAACGGGGGGATGTGTGGACTGGACCATTGGACATTTGTGATGCACCCATGACCTGTGACCCCTCTGGCCGTTTTGTCAGGCAGTGGTGTCCTGAACTTGCAGCGCTGCGTGACGAGCTCATTCACAGACCCTGGCACCCTCCATGCTGCTGCGTGCAGGTTGGCTACCCCTCCAATTGTTAAAACCAACAGGACTAGAATGAAAATGGGTTTCCTTAGCATTTGTTCTATATTTTGCTTCAATCAGTCTGACGCTTACATATCACTGCTTTGTTTGTTGTTTGTTTTTCCAACATAGGTGTGGCTTTTGGACATACCTACCAAGAGCGAAGAGTGACAGATGTAGTGGTGCTGGTACGGAGGACGTTTGGCAAGTATGTGGAAAAGCGCCCCCCGTCGGGTCTCAGAGGCCTTGGGCTCAGCATGCGGGGACAAGGTCAGTACCGGCAGGAAGCAGTTCCTCTTTTGCCCGTCATCAACTGCATGGAATTCCAGCACCAATGGGAAGATCCCGACGCAGACACCACTTCTAATCGCGACAATGCTTATCTGAAGAGCTACGTGAGCCGCAGACGTGACCAGACCATCGCCTGGTCGTCACCTAGCGGGACTTCTCTGCTAGCGTAACGAATGAGGGAGCACAGAGAAGGGAGAGGCAAAGGATTGATAGCGCATTCTAGAGGGCTCCCCCCGAGCTTCTGTCCCCCCCCACAGGGGAAGACCCAGGCAACCTCCCACGGCCAAAGACAAGTTCTCCATGGTGCCTGGAGGTTAGAGCTGGTTGATAAACCACATTTTCATTGTGATTACGATCTCATGGAAACATTTTTAGGATAATAACTAAATGAAAATGCAATGTTGAAAATGAAAATGCAATAGCACAAATGCTTTTTATTTTTCATAATATGAACAGTATTATTTGAGTCATAAATAAAATGAAAATGCAATCATTCAATTTGCATTTGAATTTGCCAAACATGCCCGCTTTAAAGTGGACAATATTCAAATGAAAATGAGTGGGCGGGACAAACTGCACCCATTGGATAACAGGCTGCACATGAACATCAGTGTCACTCGCTTCACCTGTGGATCTGTAGATTGTAACTTAGTGGTATTAAATGGGAGGGAGAACTGTGCTTTTTTGTGCTAATAGTGAAAATGTATCTATTGAATCGTGTCCCTGAGCACGATTGTCCGACTTTTTAACTCAAATAATGTGTTTATATTCTGAAAAATAAAAAGCATTAGTGCTATTGCATTTTCATTTGATTATTGTCCTAAAAATGCTTCCATACATCTGGGCTTCCCACGATCACGTTTATAGTAGAACTTGTTTAGAAATGTGTTTTTTGCTGTTTTGAGCCATTGGAGTGGCACAGTGGTTAGCCATGCTGCCTCACAGCAAGAAGGTCTTCGGTTAAAACCCTAGGGGGGGGGGGGGACCTTTCTGTGTGGAGTTTGTATGTTCTCCCCGTGTTCACCTGGGTTTCCTCCCACACCACAAACATCCATGTTAGGTTGCTACTCCTGCCGGTGCCCTTGACCTCCTGCTGGTGCCACACGCCTCGTTTTCACTCACACCAACCCTCCCAACTGTACAACACAGAGCTTGCGGTTGAGCTAACGTGAGCTAATCTAAAAAAACATATACTTATTTCAGAAATATTGAAGCATTCTGAAACAAAAATTACATTAAAATCATTTTCACATAATATAAATGAATAATCGTTGTTAGAATCCTGAACTCAATCTTGACCCAAATAATCAGGATAAATGTTTTTGCCAATATCGACCAGCTTTACTGGAAGTGTGGTGAACTCAGAGATGCCTCAGGAGAGATAGGGGGCAGGCAAGATGCCTCCTCTTTAATGACATGCATGACTTCACAAGTCACACTGAAAAGCATCTGCTAAATGACAACTGTTATAGGACATCCACGAGACAGTTGACAGGTGGGAAATAAGTAAGGGAGTTGAACCCAATACATACATTTTTCTCCAGTCCTCATCTTACTTTCAAATAGACTTTGACTTGTCATCTGAATTATTTCATGGGTGTGGTTAAGGGTAGGTTTAAATAGGATTGGCTAATAGTTTTAAATGTAAAAGCTATTGCTTCCTAGGAACGTTTTTTTTTTCTTCTAAAGGCGTTTTCCATGTTAACATTCAGGTTTGGATTTTTTTTTTTTAGACACGTCAGTTAAGTTTTGTGTCTGCAACTTAAAAATATCTTTGACAGTAAAGGAGTCTCAGGGTTTCTTATAAAAGTCAATAACCAATACGTGGTATATTATAAGAGTGAGTTTATTGAAAACGTTTTTAGAGAATTGGTGCAATACAACTTTCCATGGACAAAAAGATTAAATTAAGTGCTTTATTTATTCACATTTTCATGTGCCATTGATCATAACCCAAACAGATTGACCTGTGCCCACAGCAGTGAACACAGATGTGAATGTGCACACAACTGCACATTCTGATCTTGGTTATGTGACGAAGGCAGACAACTTCATAAGCGATAGAGACCATTGATAAAACAAAATATTTTAATTGTTTTTATTCAACCTTCTACCTAACATGTCCGTAACCTATAAGATCTTCATTAAATACAGGTTATAGACCTATAACAGTGTATTTGAGAGTATTTAACTTCTAGCCGTGCCACTGTAGAATGGTAGACGCACCGCCATGGGTGCATATGCATGTCCCCTCCCAGCGGTGGTGAAGAGGAAAAGGTGTGGTTGTGTGGGACAGGCCGGGAAGGCCGAGATTAGTCCTCGATGGAGCGGATGTACCTCTCGTATGCCTTCTCGTCCATGAGAGCATCCAGCTCAGCAGGTTTATCAATGGACATCTTCATAAGCCAACCTGTTGAAATCAGAATCATAAAGAGTTGTATTGCCAGGTAAGCATTCACATACAATACATGTTCTGTGGTGTATGGCGCAGAAATACAAGATATAAAATATATGTAAATAAAAAAAGATTATTTTAAGGTTGTTTTACATACATTCTTGGGAAAGATGGGATACACAAAGCCTGAACCAGACTGAACTAGTGATCATAAATCAAGGTCAAACCAAATGGGGGAAAGGGAGTGGGATGACTTATTTTTAATTTTAAAAAAACCAGAGGCAATACATGTGCTTGTGTCATCTACTGTCAAAATGAATACTGCTTTTTACACCAGTCTCAAGCTTTATTCAAACTGAAGAAATGCCATGCATTTGAATCAAATGTTATGTTTTGTAAAATACAGACATGTGTCAGTAAACGGTTTCTAGAGGGTTCTGTGTCCCAATAGATCAGCCTGGGATGCCATAACGTTACTTTCCCCCGTTATAGCAGTGTCTCACCATCTGTGTAGCAGGCCTTGTTGACCAGGCCGGGCTTCTCAGCCAGCAGTGTGTTTATCTCCATCACCTCTCCAGTCAGAGGAGAGTACAGCTCACTGGCCGCCTTCACACTCTCAAGGGCACCAAACTCATCTGAGAAGCAATGGATGGGGTTACAAAC
The DNA here is from genome assembly GCA_027122575.1 of Merluccius polylepis. NCBI lineage: Eukaryota > Metazoa > Chordata > Actinopteri > Gadiformes > Merlucciidae > Merluccius > Merluccius polylepis. Next base: position 1,037,812 of record JAOPJH010000138.1, on the reverse strand, counting down.
TTCACGTTTTCGTTTGGATGTCAGGTTAACGTTAAACTATGTATACTAGACCCATCAACCAAAAATACAATAACATTTCAAAGCATTGCATCCGTGGCAGAGCATGACGCTAGCAAGTTAGCTAATTACATGATTGAATATTGGGCCAGTGTTTATTGTTTTAAGGATTTGAGAGGCAGTTTACATGACAGCACTAATTGTTCAATGTCTCATGTTATTAGCAGATCCATAACATGCAATACCCCACAACTCGGAGTCATTTATCCCACGACCAATCGTCCTCTATGTACTCGTCCTCCCACCTTGTTGCTCCAGCTTAGCGCCCACCTCTGGCAGTCCACAGTAAACTACATCTCCCAGGGCCTCCTGCAAACGGAAACATAGCAACATCTCATGAGTGCACTGCGCATGCGTGGCCCAGGTATTCAGTGGTGCATTGGACATCGTACCTGTGCGAAGTTACTGATACCGACGGTTCCTAACCCGTTATCTTCTACTCTGATCCATTCGTGCTTGTCTGTGAATTTCAGTGCTGAAGGATAACATGTACGTCAGTTTACAAAAAACACAACTCGGTTATGATTTCAATGTATATTGTAACGCATATGAACTGTGAACTTTAGGGATAGCGCTCCCGTAAAACATAGAAGTAACTGTTTGTCCCGCAGCGGTGACTCCAGTGTCATGTCCGTTAGCTAGCACCGCTACACGAGTAGCCGTTTCCCGATCACGTCCCGAGCAAATACCTGCAGACAGCCGGCTAGATGTGGCGAGAGTACGGTGAAGATACGATAGAGACGTGAGGAGTCGTGGGCTGTGTTGAACCGAAGGTGCAATCGAGGGTAAAACGGATGAGAAGTTGGAAGACAGACAGCGAAGGAGCCCACGCGCAGCCATTTTTTGTCGCGGTGTGATGACGAAGTCAACAACAACGCGTCGCTTACAACGCGTCACGGCTCCTGGCTTATTTTGTTGCAAGGTGTTGTAACGGGTGGGTGGATATCATTTGGTTTTACGCTTTCTGCAAGTAAATCCCCCCCCCCCCCCGCGCCAAAGCCCCCCGATAGTCATCAAACTGTCTAAATCTAAACAAGATCAAGGTTGAATCTATTACAAAATAATTTAAATGTCCACTCTTGAATGCCATGTATTGAAATGTGGGCCTCTGTCGCCACCGCGTGGTAGCTCGTGGTAGCCCATAGATCTGCCACCCAGTTGTTTTTTTAACACCATGGATGTAATTCACAACCAACTGGAGATGGATATTGCTCGCTTAGGAATCAAGCCATTTACATTTTATTATTTTGTTCCCCTTAACCCACTGTCCACCAGCTCCAAGTGTGGATATCTTCTTTCTTATAAACAACCGAGCCATCCATCAGATACCATACCAGGGATGTTTTGACATGACATACTGTACATTTAATATTACTTGACAGACAACTTGTTGGTAAATGTTAAATGTATCCTTTATGGAGTATCAAATACTTTGTTCATTAAAGCACACAAAGAATAACCAAGCAGCACTTTTGGTAATTCTCCAACCTAAGTAATTTGAATCACGTATTTAGTAACACTTTTATTCATAGAAAAACAACAGAATACATGAAGAAAGGAACAACCTCACACCTGGGATTTCTTATATTGCTCAAAATTGCATTAGCGAAGGAAATGGCATGTTTTTGAAATGTTGAAGATAAAAGTAATTAAATTAGGCCTATGTGTTTCACACAAAACACTGGATTTGTCTTGTTCAGGGTTCACAAAAACCAAGCTGTGGAACAAACAAAGATTTCTGAGCAAAAACAAGTGCTCGGTTCACCTGGGCTAAAAGCTACAAACATAAATAACACATCATTTTGGCTTTTATAATACAAAGCATCCAGAGTCCATCCAGTGTCCATTTTGTCCTCATTTGATTCTTAAGATGAAAAATAAAACAATACGATAACAACACCAACATCAACAACAACGGAGAGTTTTGAAGAGAGAATAGGGAAGAACCGGGAGATAAAAAGGGGAACCCTGTGTGTGTAATTGGATAACTAATCCCCCACCCCCATCCCCTCCCTTCCTTGTGATCAGTCCACATCAGATTCATGGTTGCAGTTCGCCGAGTGGCTTGTAAAAGGTCACGTGTCTCTATAATGTCTCTTTCCCGCCTGTAGGTGGTGGTGTTGAGTGCTGGATGGGTGTGAGAGGCTGAAAGGTCGGAGGTCGGTACTGGTGGTACCGGTAGTCCACGGCAGGCAGACAGAGGGGTCTTTAAAAAGTCTATAAAGTTTAAAGTTCTCTCTCTCTCTCCCTCTCTCTCGCTCTTAACTGCTTGGAGGAAGCAAAGCAGAACGTTTTTTCACAGGCCAGAGGTCAGCTGACCATCATGTGCAACTGACGACACACACTACACACACTCATAACCACACACTACAC
>JAOPJH010000138.1:765573-786686 GCA_027122575.1 Merluccius polylepis | reverse complement strand
CACACACACACACACACACACACACACACACACACACACACACACACACACACACACACACACACACACACAGGCCTTCATATGGAAAATAGGTTGCGTCTGTACAGGTATAAGCGACTCATGATATCACTATCACGTCTGCGCATGTGCACTAATGTGTGTTCTGATGTGTGTGAGAATGTCCTGACACAAGGGTAGTAAAATGTAGTGATGAATATGTGTGTTATGATCCCAATCTCATCCTGTACTGTACTGTGTATATGAAGCCCTCTCCTTGGCTCTGCAGTGCAAATGCAGTGCTGTAGTTTGCAGTGCTGATATGCTTATGGCATCCCCTCACTTTACTGAGATAATTTGAAACACATTGCCATTTTCTTTCAACCTCAGTGGAATGTAGATGTGATAATAGCAAATGTTTCTATGGAGGATTACATTTTAAAAATCATTCCAATGGCCTGTACAACAATGTCATTAGCTTTTTGTTTTAAGTTACGCATCTCTTGTCTGCTATTTTGTCAGAGAAATGTGAGCATTTTAATATTCCCAAGTATTTTAAAGTTTTTTTAATTAATTTCCTTTTTTGTAAAAATATTTGATGGATCAAGTGCAAATTATGTAGAACTGAAGTCACTATAGTAATTGTCAATTTGATTATGTCTCTGATTGCTATGACTGCAATCTGTGAAACCAGCTGTGTTGGTGTGTTACTTTGTATTCAGTGGAACCAGTGGATGAATAAACCTGTGGTCTTATAAAAATGCGATAACTTTAGCCTAATCACTTTCACACCTGTATTGTTTACTTACCTGTTTCACTGTTCACTGTGATTATAGGAGGAATGGCTTTGTCTGAACTGCCAGACTCAGAGGGCTCTCTCAGGGCAGCTGGGAGACTCGAGGGAAATGTCCCAGGTTTCACCTGCACCTGCCAAGCCTGTGACACAGCCCATGGCTCCATCCACAACGACAGAACCCTCCACTGCTCCCATGAAGACTGGCTCCACAGCTACACCCACCAAAGCAGAGTCAACATCTGTGCCAAAAAAGGACGAATCTTCTACACTCACCCCTACATCTTGCAAGCTGGTGGCCCAGCCTATAGAAACTCAAATTCAGAAAGAACCAGAGTCCAAACCTCCTCTCCTAAAAGAACAGGAGGATCCTGTCAAACAAGTGGACACCACCGCCGTGATTACAGCAAAAGGAGAGTCCCTTGCCCCCACCTCTGCAACAGTTCAACAAAAGGCAGAGATGGCAAAGGTTGACACCTCCAAGATGGACATCATTACGGCCGTATCGACTAAAGATAACACAATGGCCTTAAAAATGGATCATCCTGTCACAAAGGAGGAGGAGGCTAAACCTAGCACAGCTGTTACTGCAGCTGTCCCTGTGACTGAAGTCATGGTAAGACCAGCTTCTCTTATTAATGAAGAGGTGAGCACAGTACCTTCAGAGACAAAGTCAAAGCCCACTCCAGCTGCTGAACACGTCAATGAGCTGGAAAAGGTTGTTGAAGAAGAACCAGTGCAGCCTTGCAGTGACGCATTGATCACAGAAGCGACTAAACCGTTAGAGCAGCAAGTCAAGCTAAAACAGAAGCAAGATCAAATGCAGCCAGGGATGGATCCAGTGCCACTTGAACTGCCGGACACAGTCACAGTGAGTGTCAAGGAAGTGGCAGAAAAACAAGCAGCTATCTCGGATACAATAATTGTAAATGTAAGAATATCTGCACTACCTTCTAATACGCTCTCTCTCCCTCTCTTTCTCTCTCTCGCCATATTTAAATATGTGCATTATTATTAGTAATTACATTTTATGTACATTGTATACAACTATGAACAAATTGTAAGACAGGGAATGTAAAACATTAAACCAGCATGTTCCTATGAATATTAATATCAAATGCAACCATGTACGCAGTGAATATATTGTGTTTTTGATTAAAATAAATGTTTTCTCTATTCTCCTTTAACACCAGAATGAAACCAAAGAGGAGCCCATCGAAGTGAGGAAAGCGTCTCTCTCTACTGGACAGGAAAAGGTTATCCCTATATCAGAGTCAGAGTTCAAGGCCAGGGATGAGGATCTGAGCAAGCCACAGGAAGTTACAGATGTGAGAGAAACAATTGATATTCCTGTTGAAGATGCTACCACCGATTCATCTATGCAAGTGAAGGAGGCAGCTAAAGAAAGGAGACGCCTTAGTTTCCAACCAATGGAGGAGAGCAGCGCAAGTGAGCTCACACCCACCCCTTCACCTCAAGTCCAGAGGAGAAGGCTTAAGATTACCTCTATCTCCTCCAGCAGTGAGGATATTAAAACGGAAAGTGCTGATTCATCTGTAGAAGATGAAGACTTCATCCGCCAGCAGATAATGGGTATGGGTGGTGAAGAGGAAATGTCTCTCTCTGAGGACGAGAAAGACAGGAAACTGACAAACGATGAAGCCGTCAATGAGGTTGAAGTGGATCCAGTGACAACCCAGCCCATACTGACTAAAGTGGATACAGATAATGAAGACCAACTAGCAAGGATGATGTCACAGCCAGGGATAGATACTGTGGTTGCACAAGATGTCTCTGAAACGGCGCCTTCCACTGTTATTAAAAAGGCGATTCCAGTGACGAGAATGAGACAGAGTACCGATGAAGATGTTGAAAGTATCACTGAATCTCTATCAAAGGGCTCATCAAGTGTTCACCTATCTAGCTTCACTCCAGAGAATTCACATACATCAGCATCTTCTCTGGAAGAGGACAGTGACAGCAGCCCGAGTCACAAGAAAGCCACTGTGGACAAGCACCACCGCAAAGCAAAGCACAGGCAACCAGGCCAAACGCTCCCTACCATTGAAGACTCTTCTGAGGAGGATGAGATAAAGGAAGAAAGGGAGATCGTTGGAGATCAACAAACAAAAGTTGACCATGTTGAAAAGAGGATTTCCAAGAAGACTCGCAAAGACAAAGACGAATTTAAATCCCAAAGAAAACACGCTCAATCAGTTTCAACAACTAGCTATGCCTCTCCACTTGACGATACTTCACATTCAGAGGATTTCCAGCAGTCAAAAGCTATCAACATGACCTCTAGCTCAGAGAACTGTAGCAGTATAGAATATGTACCAGATGCCACTGTTGATGTGCAAAGAGGAAGCAAGCCCTCGCCAACAGTCATACCATTTACTCCTTGTGATCAATTTGGTAATATTGTTATAAAACAGTTGAAGAGTGCAGATGAAGCATATGAGGACATTATTCAGAAAAGTAGAGCTATTCCCGGGGACAGCCCTCCCGGTGTTGAGCCACTTTATGAAGGAATGACAATTGAAGACTATCTTTATGAGTCCTTAGTGGAGGAATCTGAAGTCAAACTAGGTGATGCTCAACAGATAGAACACATTGATGACACTGGCTTTGAGTCTGTAAAGAAACTCAGGTCCCCAGAAGACGTTTATGAGGAGATGATGCAGAAGAAGAGAGAACTGATGATGATAGAGCAAGAGTTCCAACAGGCCCAGACTGCCATGGAATTCTCAACATCCGAAATATCTTTTTCTGTGACATCTCCAGATGTTGAGACCTGTGTGGTGACCATCCTCACAGAAGAGCCAACTCCCCCAGATGAAACTGAAAGGATTGTCTCAGTGGCTGAATTTTCCAATGATCTAACAGTTAAGAAAAAGAAGCGACCAGCTCCACCTCGGCCCTCCGCACCACCTAAACGGACTGAAATGTCGAGTATCCCCAGTACACCAACTGGAATAGGCTTTGTTAGGCCAATGACACCTCAAGATCCTGCTCTGAGAAAAGCTCTGTTCCCTATACCAGACCTCAAGATTACCCAATGTTCATCTGGGGAGGAGGAGGAGGATAGTCTGGCAGAGGAATATGGTGTTGGTGTATCATCTGATATAACTCCCAGTGATGAGTCTGATGCTAAGGAAGAGCCCAGTGTTAGTCCGCCATTGTCAGAATATGACATGGAGCCTATCAGTGTAGTGTGTGAGATTCCAGAACCTAGGCCTATTCCAACTCCAATTTCTGCCCCAGAGTTAACCACTACACCGTCCTCAGTGTCATCGGTATCCCCCCCCACTTCACCAGCTACTCCAGACTTCAGTTTAGCATCAAATGCCACATCTTCTTCAGAAGCAACCCCACTGTCTACACCAACACCACCAACTGCTGTTGTAGCCCAGCCTCCAGCTAACATGTCTCCACCATCAATTGCCCCCACTGTATCTTTTACATCTACTGAGGAATCACTTTCTTCCCAAACATCAGTTACAGTTACAATACCAGATGTGGTGTCTGACCCAGACATATTTCATGCAACAGTCTCAGGTCCAAGTGAAGTTGCTCCACCTAGTGCTCCAAATCTATACTCAAAAAAGATGCCAGACCGTGTAGCTGTTCAAATGCCAGACCTGGTTTCATCACCATCTGAAATGCACACTAGTGCTTCAACTGCTATGCGAGTGGCAACACCAGGGCCAACACCTGCTGTAGTTTCAGCAATCATTGCAACACCAGCTGTAACTCCAGTGCCCACCCAAACTATATCCCAAGTTGCCACTCCTTCATCCTCCCCTGGTCCTTTCATTGTTCAAATGCCAGATTTGGTTTCTACTACATCTCCTCTCACAACACAAGCTCCACTGCCAGTTTCTGCACGGGTAACTGCCCCTATTCCAGCAAAAGCCACCATAGTGCACTCAGTCCCAGTTCAGGCAGCTGTCCAATTGCCCACTCCAGTGATAGTTCCTGCTCAAGCTCAAACAGCTAATGTGTCACCATTAAGTTCAGGAACAACTACAGTGGTCAAGAAGAAAGTTCCACCACCCCCTCCTCCGCGATCTACGTCTGTTTCCCTTTCTGCTGTAGACCCCTCACCTATCAATACTGTGCAAAATACCTCCCCTGCTATGAGCACGACGACAGCTACAGTGGCTGGTCAACCGATGCAGTCTGTATTTGTGGATATACAGCCAAGGATGGATATCCAACATGATCATGTTTCTGTTCCCCAAGTGGTTACTCCAACCAGACAAGGACATGTTGTTATTATAGTACCCAGTGTGGAAAACATTGCTGGTCTTGGTCAAACTGCACAAGATGAATCAAGTCCAATACCTTCCACTGCTCCTTTGACACATGGACATGTGGCTCCCATTGTGTCTAGTAAAGAAACAACTGTAATGCAAGATTTGCCAGTTGCACCCTCAGTCCCATCAGTGCCTTCTAAACCAATTGTGGCAAGAACTCCAGACACAGTGGAAATACCAGTTGCAGAAACGCCTCCACCAACCGTGGTACCTATGCCAATCGTTTATTCAAACCTACCTATCTTAATTTCACCGGCCCCATCTGTTGTTCCAGTATCCACAGCTAAAATAACGCAAGCCCCAATAACATTATCAAGCCCTATTCAAGCTGTAAAACCTCCGCCACCAATACCACCAAAGCCTGTGTCTATTCCAGCTGGACTGGTGTTCAGCCATAAACCAGGGGAAAGTGTCAAACCACCATCTCAACCTGTGGCTCACAAAGCTGCAACACTTCCAAGAACCAGAGAACCACCAAACGCTTTGTCATTCAGTTTGACTAGACCGGTAGAATCTAAACTGAGTGCCACATCTCCCAAGTCGCCACTGTCACCTAGACATGCTAAATGTTTGCAAACCTATGTAGTAATAACTCTTCCATCTGAGCCTGGCTCACCAACCGAGAGTATAACTGTTCAGGCTCCAGTGAGGAGAGGATCTATTTCTTCAACAAAGATTTCAGGAGTACGTACAACACCATTAGAGCAAAAGACATCCACTGAGGTTTTTTCAGCCCAAGCTACAGTAAGGAGAGCATCTGTCCCCACTGTAAGATATCCACCTCCGATATCTGCAGTAGAAGTGCAAGTACTAGCCTCTGAGTCAAGTAATGTTAATGCCCAAGTACAGAGAAACACTATCCCAGCAGCAGAGCAACTTCCTGTGTCTATGCCTTCTGGTCAAGAACATCAAATTAAATCTTACAGTGTTCCACTTCCTATCAAGAAACCGTATGTACCCCTGACAGCCAAACAAATGGAGCCGGTTTCTCATCCACCTCCACTGATGTCTGAAATCATCACAATGCCTCTAGAGCCAGAGCTTCCTATTGAACCACGTGCTGTCCAAGTCACTGCAACACCATTTATTCCCTCTGCTGGTCGGCAACCAAAAACAAGAGAATCAGAGATCATAGAAATTCCACCAGAGGTTTCATCTGAAATATCTGTGGTCCAAATACCTATTGAAATGGTGCTTCCTGTGGCAGAAAACATCATACAGCAACAGCCTAGAGAGACACCAGTCCCTTATTACGTGAGCCAAGAAATCCATGTTGAATATCCACAGGATGCAACTCAAATTAAATTGCTACAGACGGAGCAAGCCATTCCACTTCAAGTGGAATGGCAAGTCAACACTATGCCAACAAGTACAGTACCACCAATACCATTAGTGGCCCAGCAAGTACCATCACTGGTATCTAAAGCTGAGACGTACGTGGATCTTATACCAACAGAGGTCATTACTCATGATGCTGTTGCTGAAATACCATTAGAAGAAGTGGTGCAGCATTCACTTGTGCAGAAAGCACCCACTGGAGTTGACGCATTGACCCTGCCTCCAAAAGTTAAAGTAACTACAGAGGTTACTCCATCTCATGTCGGATTTCCAGCATTACCCGCAGAAACACAATTTACTCCTGAAGCTTCAGGTGTTTTCCCATTATCCGATGTACATACGGCAATTACAGTAGTTCCTGCTGAGATTAGACCAACTCCTATTGTGGTGGAGGAGAAATCAATGGCATTGTATCAAGCAATACCTCCTGCCATTTACAACCCACTGGCATATGTATCTGCACCTTTAGTAATGCCACAAGCGGCAACAGTAGTAGATGCTATTCCGATGCAACCTGTATATGAGATACCAACAGTGATCATACCACAACCTGTAATCGAGCCTCAGAGTGTAACTAGTGCAATGGTTTTCCTACCACAGTCTGAAATACAAATTGGTGTTATTAAAACTGAGGCAATAACTACAAGTAGAAGAACATCTATATCATCAATAGTTCAACCACCATGCACCAAGGGTGAGCTGTCTATCTATCCCTCAGAATATGAAATTCCCACACAAGTGGTCACAACAGAGGCAATTGCTACCACCAGACAGGAATCAATCACCATGCAACAGCCATTCCCACTGGCTCATGTGGGAGCTATGCCACCAATGGAAATACCTGTGGATGTATATGACTCTTCTCAAAGCCTTTACAACAAAGATTATGTTCATTCTGTTCAACATCCACATGTGTTAAAATACTCCCCATCTCTTGATGAAGCTCCTCAAGAGATTATCACTTCTGAAGGTTATACAAGGAGAACATCCATACCTACAGTCCAGGACATTCCACAGCCAGTGCCTGTGGCCCCAGTCCTTATTACTAAGATTCATCAGGATTCCATTGAGAGCCAGGAGGTACGGGGCCCAGAGACGATTGTCTCCAGCATGAGTCACATGTACTCTTCCTCTATCTCCACCTCAGGTCAGCCTCCGGAGAACCTTCCAAGTCGAGTGACTCAAGTGGTTACCACTGAAGTTCAGAGAACCACGGTGTCGGTTGTCCATGAAAGACTACCACAGGTCATTCCACCCAGTGTCACAATCACTATACAACCAGACATCACAAAGGTTCAAGCCCTGCAAAAACCTAATGGGAAGATGATCTATCCCAGTGATGTTATTGATCTGCGTACCATGAAGGTCGGTGTCAATATGACTGACAATTGCATGGATCTTACCCCTACCCAGTCCCGCCGACAGTCATTTTCTAGTGACTCTAGTGGAAGACAAATCACAGCTGTGCAGCCTGAGATAGTGAACCTTAGTCCTGAGATTACCCCTGCTACCACTCTCTCCGTTGTTACTGATAGCATAACAATAGTCACATGCACAGCCACCATTGCATCATACAGCACTCCAGCAGAGAAGCCTCTGGATCTACAGGGCAGCGTTACATCTATGCCTTTGCCTCTCGCCACAGGCAAAACATTTGAACCATTAGCACAAATTGTGTACAGGCCTGTGAACTCCCAACCTGTTGCACCTTTTAGCACATTGGCAAGTGTAGTTCAAGACGCACCCATGAATCTTTCTTTCGGAGCCATTACCGCTCCAGGTGAAAGACAAACCTCAGTTTCTGTAAGCAATGGATATCCCATCATTTCACTGGAGGCTACAGGTGCCATGGATCTATCAAACTACAAACCAATGAGGGCAATAGTAGCTTTGTCTAGCACCAGTCCAGGAGTGGTTACCACTGTGGTGGAGGATGATGCATCTCCAGTGGATTTAACAGCTGGGAGAAGAAGTGTGTGCTGTGATGTTATCTATAAACTACCATTCACCGGAAGCTGTAGAACACAGCCACCAGTTACTGCCCAGCCCGACAACCGCCTTGGGTACAGAGACTACCACTACAATACTGTAGCAACATTTGGTGTCAAAGGCATGGAAGTTATTAAAGCCTCCGCATCTGAGACCAATCTGGCAGAATCTGGAGTTTTTACCTATGAGCCAAAGAATGGCTTTGCATACTTTAGTGGATCATCGGATGGAGCAATAGACCTAACGCCTTCTAATCTTTCTGCTGGTGAGTATAAAATAGTTGTTGACTACAATGTTCAGTGTTGTTATATGCTAATTAGAATGTGAAACTATTCAATTCAACTGTGCACTTGTTGATTACCATTTTGTATTCTGTAGTTATCTATGTCATTGCTCTTTGTTCTGTTTTAGAATATGATTTACTTATTGCATTAACAGGTTTTAATCATTATTTGTTTTCTTTGCTTTTCTTTTTTGTATACAGATGCATGCGTGTGCCTGCGTGTTCTTCCTCAATATTTTGGCTTTGCTTCATGCTAGCCAAAATGGCTCAAGATTTGCATGTATTGTTCCTGTCAAAACAAAAGTGCATGGATTTTATATATTCATCTTATATTTTTGTATAAATTACCAACATATACCAATATTTTTGCACTCAATATGGCAGGTACAGCCATAGACTACACCAGCAAAGCGGTGGAACAGTATGCTGGGATGACCGCTGCTCCATATTCCCAGATCCCTGCAACTGGATTTGGTGTCAATAATGTTTTAAGAACCTCAGATGGAATTGTTTACTCCTCTGTATCAGCCCCAATCCCATCCACCTATGCTGTTACTACTCAGCCTGGCTCAATTTTCAGTGCTACTTTACCTGCTACAACAACCCTCCAGAGCCATCCAGTGCCACACCCCTATGGATTCCTTTCCACAACAGATCCAAGCCAGATCATTCCCCTTGACATAGGGCTGCATAAGGAGCTTGTGCCATCAGCTCTCGCTGACCTTCTCACTGGCTACCCTGAAATGTACTCAGACACAACCCTTGAAGCTATTGCAGCTTCTCTGGATGCTCTGGCATCCTCGCCTATATTCCCTGGTCTGGACAATACCAAGATGGCCCAGTACCAAATGGAGAGGGAGTTTCTGGAGTTAGAGAAGTTAAAACAGCTTTGCTTGGCAGAAGAACTTGAGTGGGAAAGGCATGAGATTCAGCGTTACCGCGAACAAGAGCAGTTGATGGTCCAGAGAGAGCTTGAGGAGCTCCAGACGTTGAAACAGCAACTCCTCTTACAGCAAGAGGAGGAACATCATGCGCATATGGTCGCTCAGCAGGAGACATACACTCAGCAGAAAGAGCAGCTCAAACAAATTCAGCATCTCCAACTGCAGCTCCAGCGGCAACTGGATGAGCACTATAAGACCACAGGTAGCACAGGCAACGTCTTAGATGCCAAATATGCAGGCGTAGGGGATAATGGCCAGTACTGGCCTGTCAGAGATGAGGGTACAAGTCCCATCCCCAGGGGGGTACATTTAGATGAAGGTCAGGATCAGCGGACAAAGAAGCCTTCAGATAGTTCTAAGCAGGCAGATCAGGACACAGGGAGGAAGATAGTGGATAGTGGGGTACAAACGGACGATGAAGACTCAACAGATAAGCAGCATGTTGGGAGGAAAAAGAGAAACAAGAGAAATGATGACAGCAGTGCTCAGACTGATGATGAAGATCAGGATGAGTGGGATACGCCCACACGAGCTCGGCGGCGGTCCCGTAAACACAGCGGTGAGGGGAAACATGGTTCGAAAGTCTCAAGCATAGCAATCCAAACTGTAGCAGAGATTTCGGTTCAGACCGATCACTCCGGCTCCCTCAAAAGACCCAATGTGCAGCTGGATACTAAGGTAGAAATCATCAAGCACATCTCAGCCCCTGAGAACTCCCAGCGAGGAGGCAGTTTGAGCTGTCAAACAGACTCAGACAGAAGGCATGCTGAGATTGGATATACGGCACATTTTATCGTAGAGGCCCCTGCTAAATCGAGAGTAAGCTACTCCCCTGTCTCTCCACTGTCCCCGGATAAGTCGATGGGAGGCAAGAAGATGCTGTCTGCTGACCCGTCCAGGTTTTCCTCGAGCCCTAGGATGCTGAAGCCAGGTCAGAAATCTCTCTCTGATCCCAAGTCACTCAGTCCGAGCACTGATGAAAGGAGTGGATACTATGTGGACAGCTTTACCGTAAGTTGTTACAGAAAATAATATGCATAATAATAAACAATACAAATAATACCATTGTAGAATACTCTAATGCTGTATTTTTACTTTTATTCAAATATATGTATATGTGATATGTAAATATATATGTCATATTTACATGTCTCAAAAATACATACACATATGTTACAATATTACAACAGTTTAAACATACAATATTCTAATCGTATATAACTGTGTTGTGTGAAAAAAAGGGCCAATGCTCTCCTTCTGGCACCGGTAAGAAAGTGAAGCGGACTCTGCCTGACCCCCCTCCAGAGGATGACCCCCTGACTGGCAGGTCAGGTTACAGCACCAACTCCGCCCGTCGCCGGCTTGCCCGCAACACAACAATGGCGCGCGCTAAGATCCTGCAGGACATCGATAAGGAACTGGATCTGGTGGAGAGAGAATCTTCTAAGCTGCGTAAGAAACAGGCAGAACTGGATGAAGAAGAAAAAGAGATTGACGCCAAGCTACGGTAAAAAAAAATATTTGTTTCAAGTCGTCAATTGCATCACAGAAAAATAACAACAAACCACATGAACCACATTTTCTTTCGATATTTTCAATATTGTTTCATGTATTTCATGTGATGTATTGATTAGGTGGCACAGAATAATGTCTTTGAGTCTCCGCCCCATTGCACCATTATTTCATGCATGCATGATTCACCTCTCACCTCTCCACTAGCTTAAGGGCAAAATGGCTTCCCAGGCATCAGTCACTGAGACCCCTTCATATTCACACATAGTACAGGTACCAGTGTGTGAGCACCCTGCACATCTTTTACCTCTTAAGCTGTTGTGTTGACCACCTCATCTGTAAAGAAGAACATGGCATATAACCACAACTGTACCGTCATTGTTTACAGGTATTTGGAGATGGGTATTAACAGGCGTAAGGAGGCCTTGCTGCAGGAGAGAGAGAAGAGAGAAAGGGCTTACCTCCAAGGGGTGGCTGAGGAGAGAGACTACATGTCTGACAGTGAGGTCAGCAATATCAGAGAGGCCAGGGGCGAGGGTCGGGAAAGGCCCCGTACAGCTCCCCAGTCCGAGTTCGACCAATTCATCCCCCCGCAGACGGAAGCCGACTCCCAGTACTCTACACTCACTAGTCCCTATTCACACTATGCACAGTATGTGCCTCAAACCCAAACTACCAGCCATTACACCCAGCAGAACCTCTACCAGCAGCAATCCCTCTACCACGACCAGGTGTCTCCCTACCAAAACGTGTCCCTCTCCCACGGCCAGTCCCAGCACAGCAGTTACCAGCATGCGCTCCTCCTGCAGTCGGGGAAGCAGCGACAGACCACCATATCTGACCTAGAGCCTAAGATCACAACCAACTATGAGGTGATTCGAAACCAGCCTCTGCTTATTGTGCCAGCCTCCACAGACAGTGGCTACGAGGTGGCCCATCTGGGGGGAAAGTATGGAAGCATTGACCTGAGGCTTGGGCTAGAGGAGAGGAGCATGGCTTCCAGCCCTATGTCCAGCATCTCCACTGAGTCCTACTATGCTGATATAGACCACCACAATGCAAGGAATTACGTGCTGATTGAGGACATAGGCGAACTGACCAAGGGATCCACAGGGTTGGGTTCTGCAGGCCTGGTGTCTGGGTTCAGCCTGCCTGATAAGGACCTTTCTAAGGCAGAAAGACTGCTTAGAGCCGCAGAGGCCAGACGCACAGCAGAGGTAACTATTTGTTTTCTTTTACCTTTTTTTTTTTATCTTTAAATATATTTTGAGCATACAGCCAAGACCCATCTATAAGGCTTGTGAGGATTGTTTTATTGTTATGTTGATTAAAAAGTATTTGTATGAGTTTTTGTTTGACATGTGGTCCTTTATATCTCTTTAGAAGTTAAAGGTACAATATGGAGAAAACGATTGTTTGAAATATGCTCTAAAACACATTCTGTATTGTAGCTGTAAACTGTAGGCTACAGGGATGTAGGATAATTGCTCCGACTGTAGCAGCGTAGAAAACTCAACAAAAGAAAATCTAAAATTTCAGAGGGTGAGGGTGGGCAGGGTTTGTAGAGAGTAGGGAGAGGGAGGGGCGAGGAGAAGAGTGTTTTGTTCTGTTTTGTTTTTATTTAGACTGGAGCTAGCTATTAATATTTAAAAAATGTGCTTGTTTAAAGGTGCTGTAAGTAAGATTTAAGAGATATTATTTGAGTGTAATTTGTTAGAAATTGCATAGCCATCCATCAGCTATTAGTGAGTGAAATGTGCGGAGCATATCTGTTTTGAGTTGACTGCATCTGCCTCTGTAGAAACCAGTTTAGATTTTAGACCACTCCTGGCTTATTTCTGACCTGATCAGTGCATCTCTTCCCTGATTGGTTTGGGAAATCCATCTTGCCTGTCAATCACGAGTGCATGAAATAATGGCGGAGAAACGTAGGGAAGGAGGGATCAGAGAGGGAGGGGACATTTTATTGGTTGTTTAGTTTCTAAATTGTGCTGTCTTCTGCTCTTACCTACAGCAGCTTTAGTAATACAATTTCTATAATGTGTCTATAACACACAATGCCATACAATGTCTGCATCTGATACTGCTAACATTGTACTATTACATGTATACAATGTAATTACATGCATACATGTAATTATCATGCCTGTTCTGAGTGTCGTTGTTAATGAATCATTTTCCTTTCTAGGTAGCAGATTTCTTGGGGTCATCTCGGCTCCAGGGTTATGTTAAAGGGGAGGATGACACAATGGAAGAGCCTTATGAGCTGAAGCTCCTGAAGCAGCAGATCAAGCAGGAGTTTAGACGAGGAACTGAGGGACTGGAACATCTAACAGGTTTAGGCCTGCCTCAATACCTCCCTAGTGATGCTAACTTCCGTCATTTCCCCAAAGGAGAAAAGTACAGCATTGGCAGACTGACGCTGGAAAAACAGGCTGCAAAGCAATTACCTGCCGCTGTTCTTTACCAGAAACAAGTCAAGAATAAAAAGGCCCTAATAGATCCTAAATCTATCACCAAATTTTCCCCTATTCAAGAAAATAGAGATCTAGAACCTGACTATGGTAGCTATATGGGCTCTGGAACCTCATCTGTGACTAATCTAGCTGCAAGGGCCAGGTTGCTGCAGGATGAGATCACGTTCGGGCTCAGGAAGAACTTATCTGAACAGCAGAAATACCTGGGCTCCTCTCTGGGGGCCAACCTGTCTGGCTCTCTCAACCTAGGCCAGTCTCTACCCCTGGGCTCCCCTATGAGGTCCTCCGTTCAGGACGACGGGACCTTTCCCAGTGGGAACCGCTCCCGGCCCTCGTCTCGGCCCTCCTCGCGCCCCTCATCCGTGTACGGTTTGGATTTGTCCATCAAGCGAGATCTGTCTAGCTCATCGCTGCGGTTAAAAACGGAAGGGGATGTCCTGGACGCTGCATTTGCGCCCGGTGTGGCCAGAGCCAAACCTACTAGCCTACCGATCAGCCAAAGCCGCGGGCGTATTCCCATCGTGGCCCAGAACTCCGAGGAGGAGAGCCCTCTGAGCCCAGTGGGCCAGCCCATGGGCATGGCCAGAGCCTCGGCTGGCCCTCTTCCGCCCATCTCCGCCGACTCCCGGGACCAGTTCGGCTCCAGCCATTCCTTGCCAGAAGTGCAGCAGCATATGAGGGAGGAGTCCCGGACACGAGGTTACGACCGAGACATTGCCTTCATGATGGATGACATGCAGGGAGCCATGTCTGACAGCGAAGGTAAATGGGGCATGACACCGACACAGCAGCTCCACGTGCTGGACCTGCTTGTGCATGCTAACTCTGCTGGTTGTTTTCACTGACCTCTCGCATCGACTGGCACCTACTCAGTCATCTGTAGGCCATACAGTGGATGGCTTTCTTTTAACTCGCTGCAGGTTTTCCTGTCAGTGTATTTGTCAAGTGAGATGTTTGCATGCTATTCTTTTTGTGTTAATGTTTTTTGTTTCAAATGCATTCATTCACCTCCTGTGTCTCACATTTTATCTGATTTTTTTTTCTGTGATATCATTACTGTGCACATTCTATTTCTCATAAAAAAAACAAATCAAATATTTTTTTAATGCAAATAAATGCACATGCATGCAGCAATCAGCAGTTAGCTAGTTTCCTCATTGAGTCACAGTTGTGGGCCATTAGAGGCAGACAGTATCTGGCACCATCTGAGCGTTTCCCCTAGCCAGAATGACTCTTGGCCTCTGTTGCCGATCTGCATTGTAAAATAGTTTCTTATGTGGGAAGTAGGTCATTGCTTCTGAAAAAAAAAAAACGTTTCTTAGGCGCCCTTGAAGCTCTTTTGGATCAGCTACATAACAAAGCCACAGTGCTGAATCACAGTGTCTGTGTTTACTGAAACATTGTAGGTAGGCTATGTAGTCTAGCTGCTTCTCTCTATTTCCTGGTTAATTATAACTACATTAGCTCATGCAAAAGTCATCTCATGTACTTCTCTTACACTTTTCGTACACTATGCAATTTTCAATATATATATATATATGTGTGTGTGTGTGTGTGTATAGCACATATGCTTAGCACTGTTGACAACTTTTGTACCTGTTGTTTTCCGTCTCTGTCAGTCCTTGATTTTGCATCCATGCATGTTGTGCAATGTTTTGTCTTTCCATCTTAATAAAGTGAATGTTCTGCATGTTGGTCTTGGTGTGGACATCCTCTGCCATGTGTCAATTTGCATGTGACCCTGTAACTGACAGTTATTTATTTTGTTTACTTATCCCTGGTGTGCGGTGCTTCCACTGTACTACAAGGTTAAACTTGTATTGCAGAGACAAATCACAACTTGTGCATTAGAAATCAAAATCGGTTGGCAATTTCTCTATCACTTGTTTGACGCATATTTTTGGTCTGGATAAGGGTGCAGGATATCTAAGAAATAGATGAAAAAGAAACTGGTCAAATTAGATGCTCAAAACAATAGAAAACAAAACTGCAAGCAATTGTATTTTCTTCGGACAATAGCCTCAATGACTAGAGGCAGAGGCGAACAGGAGAGTTTGCCGTTCACAGCAATTATCACCAGAGAAGTGTTAAGACAATGTATAATTAAGATCACACAAAGGGCAAAACATATCCTCTCCCCATAGCTCAACTTTCCTCTTGGATTTCCTTAATCATTCATAAAGCATAATTATAATAATCCTGAAATTAATTGTAAAGTAATAATAATCATAATACAAATATATGTCCTGACCCCTACATAAGAGTGTCCATCTGCCTTGATTACAGCATTAAGTGACTCCATGTTGGCTTTGAACAGAGATGATGCCAGAATCTTTCATGAGAGTATCAGACACGGTAGAGTATATTGCAAGTTCTAGTTTGAAAGAAAACAAAACCCTTTTCTATGATGTCAATGTAAAATGTCATTGTCATTTTTACTGAAATTATCTCCCCACTGATTCATGAAATATACTTTATTTGTGAACTTGTTATGTTTACTTTCAGAAATGTTAGTCGCCCTATCAAGTACAAATATTAGAGCCTGCGGAAGTATATACTCACAACGCATGAAGTTTATACAAGTGAATGAATCAAGTGCATGTGATAAAGCATATTTTAGTACCAATCTATCCTTAACACAAATCCTGTAGTCTAATAAGTTAATGGAAAATGTGTTGAACATATCTCAAAAAGCATACATATCATTTTGTATCCCAGCTGGAGGCCCAAACTGGAATATAGAAGGTGAGACCATATAACTTATCAGAGTGTGTGTGTGCCTCCACTTCACACCTTGTGGTTCCCAATGACCTACGTTACCAGTTGATTATGCAAACATGACAGACTCATGGAATGCAATGACCCATTTGATTGTATCGCCCCAAATACATGCCATATACAGCAGATTAGTCATCTGCATATCAGACCCATTCTGGAATCAATCCCATCCTGGTGGTGCTAAAATACTGAATGTGTCATCATATAATTGCTCAATTAATACCTCATTCTGGAATGACTCCACATCACAACAGCTCTGTAAACATATCCGACTCATTTCCAGTTCTCATATCCATGCAGTATCAGAGGTCCAGGGTTACCGCATTACGCATATTCTGCAACCATTTGTAAATGTTACCAGTGAAGCGTCAACGTTTTGCAAATTGCAATAAAGTGCAAACATCAAGATTATGGCTTGCAATTCAAGGTCAACATTGCCATATGGTTAGAATTTGGTCAACTCAGGTATTCATTTAATTGGTGGCTCCTATATAACCCCCCCTACCCCTCCCTTTTGTCCTCCATTGAATTGGATCCCTTGCAGATTTGTGTATCTCCATCTTCAATTATACATTTAATCAGATTCAAGAGTTTGACTGGCAACATTTACCTTCAACCTTAGACCATTATTAGGCCCTGTAGCGATAAAGCATGACGGGTGCATTTCCTCACTTCTTTCTGCATACTCGCATCTGTCCACACAGCTTTGTGCATAGCGCTTTCAGATATTGGATCGTTTAGAGGAATGTTGGATGAATATTGTTGAAGGAGCATTGTGAAGGTTGAACAAATGTGGTTTCTGTTACTTGGCTTCAAAACATGGTTAGACACATACTATCATGTGAAGTAACATCAAGATCTATGTTAAAATCGATGGGTTAAAGGACAATACCGATCTGGGTGATCAAACCTTTGTAACCGACTCTCCTGGCTTCACTAAAACATCCGTTACCAATATCCTTTGTAAAAATTACTTTCTTGTACCGATTCTACCAAATCGTGCGTGTGCCTGCCACAAATATAAACAATGGCTGTATAGCACTTTCATCTTTTGGAATCAATGTGTGTCGGTCAGTGTGGTGTTTGTGGACATTATAACAGTGAATCGCCATACAAAACACAAAGACCAAAGTGCTAATGATGGTTTGATCACCCAGACAAGTATTGTCCTTTGAATCTATTGTTTACCAATTAATTTCTTCTTACTAGCCTGGACAAAATGACACGTGGTGAAGCTAATTACATGAATAATACAATGATAAAATAGAGGTATAATGTTCAATATATTTAATAGGCCTATAAAATACTGACACTTACAAAACATGAAAAAAACATGAAAAGCACACGATCAGGAACAATTAGATTGAAACAAAAATGCAGGGTTAGCAAAATAAATACTTAATACATGGTCGTGAAGATCCTGAAAGGCATTTCTCGGTCAGTCAGTCATTTCCCCTATCTAGGATATATCTGATGCCATACCACAGCTTAACATCATAAGAAAACGATATGCGCTGCACTGCAATGCATTCCTCTATCTAGAGTCCTGTGGTTTGATTAGCTGTTGTTCAGCTAACCTTGTCATATTACTTTATCAATGGATAAAGTAGAAGCTAATTCAACCACATGGATGGTCATGGATGATGTTTATTTTGCTAAACTATGATGACCTATCTCCTGTACAGCCTACCACCTGAGGAGGGAGAACACGGATTGGTTTGATAAGCCCAGAGACGGACGCCCAAAGAGTGGACACATACTGGACAAGAGACAGGTTGGATTGAGCCTCATCCTCACCACTATGGGTGTTCCCTGTTGTGTTGATTTCCATCAAGAATATTCATGTGAATACTCTCTGTGTTGCTTTCTCAGATGAGGCTCATTCCTTACACCTTCCCTCACGCTCGGGTGACACTCAAGCGAGACCAGAAGGACTCTAGTGTGTCAGGTAAAGCCCAATAACAGACCAGATGGTGCGGGTAGAGGTGTGGAAGGGGCCAAGTGCTCAACCCTTCTGGCCAATATGTAATATCCCCAATGCCCCAGGACAGAGACAAGGACCACTGTCCTTAGGATGAAACCTTAAACCTAGGTCCTGACTCCCTGTGGTCAATGAAGATCCCATGGTGGTCATCGCAAAAATAGGAGTGCTAACCCCGGTGTCCTGGCATCATTCCCAACCTGGCTCTTGTACCAAAATGGCCACCTAATCATTCCTTGGTCTGGATAATTTCATTCCTTACCTCTCCACTGGTAGTGGATGAGGTGTGATCCCCCACACTTACTATATAAAGTGCTATATAAATCCAATTAATTATTATTATGTGATCTGTGTTTCCCTGTTGAAGGGGTGATTTTGATTCTATTGTATTCTCTCCAGGGAACGGTCTGGGGATCCGAGTGGTAGGTGGGAAGGAGATTCCCGGGAGCAGAGGAGAGATCGGAGCCTATATTGCCAAGGTCGTTCCTGGTGGAGTAGCAGAAAACACCGGGAAGATCGTGGAAGGTAAGAGGAGAATTAGGACATCAATGGCCACTCCTGGTTTGGTGTAATCAAGAGTTCATGAACTGAATGGATCATTCTGTCAATAACAATGCTACTGCTACTTAATGTATTTGGATTTCTATTTGTGAAAATGAAATCCAGTTTGGGTTTTGAATTGATTTCCTCCAGCGGGAGCTGAATGTCTCATAGACATAGGCAGATTAGGCAAATACATTCAGAATACCGTTAAGGGAAAACCCCTGACTAAATCATTCTGCATTAGTCTAGATTAAGAAATGTCACATAGCTGCATGCTCCTCTGCTGGCTCAGTCATGTTATTATTTAACACTACACTACTGGGGGCTGTGGATAAAGTACTGGGCTGTCTTAGTCAGGCTTTATTTAGATTCCCTGCAGAGAAAAACATTGTAGACAGAAAGAGGCACAGTCACAGATTAAACCCATGTACACACATGCACGCGCACACACACAGCCACACACACAAACACACCAATGCCCTTCCAAAACAATTGGAAGGGCATTATTTTCAAATGCCAGATACTATAGAATTCCCTTTTTGGATTTAGTCAGCAAGGCGTTCGTGAGTCATCAGTTTTATATTTGTGATTCACCAGTTGTGGGTTATTTCTGAGGTTCAGATTGTCTTTATTCATACCTTATTTTTCTTTCACCCCAATGGACAGCCATGACTGTGGTCCAATAGGGTGTATTTCTTATCATCTCACGATACAATGGGGTTCACTGGTTTCTACATCTTGACAGTACATGCAAATTGCTTTCAATTGGGTTTCCCTTGACTGCCAAGCTGGATTTGTTTGTTTCATTTTAGTTCTGAACCTAAAAGAAACCAAAAAATCAATAGCAGTCAGTACAGCTGCAATGTTATTCGCTGCATGCTGAATTTAAATGAGCGATGTCTGATGGTTACATCTACTGATGAGGAAAGAGTGGAAGAGAGAGAGGGGGAAACAATTGAAGCAGGAGAAGAAAAGAACAGAAAGAAGGGGAAAAACAGAGTGTGGAAGAGTCTACTCGAGAATATGGGACCATGAATGTGATATTCACTCACACAGATGTTTTTCCGACATATTAATTCCAGTTCCAATTGTTGTTGTCACAGCAAAGAGTTGTGAGTGAGTTGCTTTCCATGGACATGTGTGATCTGGAGGGCAGATGTGTGTTGTGTAAGTGATGCTTTAGACCTTGGGAGGACGGGGAGTGCCTCTGTTTGCTGTGCCCTCCTCTACTCTTTACTGTTTCCACTTGGCTCCTTTCATTTTCCGTGTGCTGTGTTAGTTCCTCACTTTGTGTGACCGACCAGGGACTCTCACACAGACCCCAGACTGACATTACTGATCGGTCTGTGGCTCTGTGACAGTAGCCATGGGTTTTATTCACCGAGCGACCATGCTAGCTGGGTGGAGGGAACTGCCCTCCATCAAGCTAGTGCCAAGATGAAACCAAGATGGTCGCTTGGTGAATATGGCCAATGGAGTTACATTTACAGCTTGCTTGGCAATGCCCTCTGCTTCCTGCACACCGCTGGCTCTTTATATCCAACACTGAAACATTAAGACATTTGAAATTAATTAAAGATAAATTGAGTCAAGCATTACAGACATGGCAGCTTGTAGCCATGCACTATATGCAAATGAAGTATTCCTTGAGGTATGATAATATGTGACATATGTCTCTGGGAATTGACATCTCTGTTTGCCTGTCTCTGTTTTGCTTGCCTGCCCTCCTCACAACAGGAATGCAAGTGTTGGAGTGGAACGGCGTCCCTCTGATGGGGAAGACATATGAGGAGGTGCAATGCATTATGGGCCAGCCATGTGCAGAGGCGGAGCTCTGCGTCCGACTGTGAGTCACAGCTGTCATCACTCTCATTCCTCCAGCCTGCGAGTGTTAAGGACCTACACGCACCTCCTCTCTTGCACGCACACTTGGTCTCTCTCTCTCTCTTGCTCTTGCTCCTGCTCTCTCCACAACCACTAGCCTTTCTCAGCATTAATTGAGCATGCACAATGTTATGATATGATAGGATGCTGATGCTGACGATGATGATGACGATGATGACGATGATGATGATGATGATGATGATGACAATGATGATGATGATGATGATGATGATGATGATGATGATGATGATGATGATGATGATGATGATGATGAT
>JAOPJH010000138.1:352444-362683 GCA_027122575.1 Merluccius polylepis | reverse complement strand
TGTGTGTGTGTGTGTGTGTGTGTGTGTGTGTGTGTGTGTGTGTGTGTGTGTGTGTGTGTGAGTGAGTGAGTGAGTGACCAATTAAGGACCGGAGGATGATGATGATAGAATGCAGTCATGTTGACAATGAACAAACGGCATTACTGTCTCTGGTAAATACAATTTCAAAGACACATATGAACGGTGATTAATCAGTATCTGCACCACCGATGCATCTCTTTTCAATACGTCTTTAAAGCCTTCACTAGGTGGCGCTCTTTCCCCACGGATCTCTCTGTAGCTTCACTCTTGGCTTTTTTCTTTTTTTTTTGCTTTGCTGATGAGATTAGTATTATGTGGCTTGTGATTCTGCTCAGACTACTAATATTCACCTGACTAACAATATTAGTCACATATGGAGTACATTTTCATTAGGCTGATTTGATAAAATATGAATAAATAAACTGCTATTTATATTGTAAAAATAGAGCCATTACTCTGAATGGATAATAGACATCTCTGGTCTGTCAGAAAAAACACGACCTACAATGTTACAATTTGATAAAAATTGTTAGTGTATTGATTTCAGTGTTTTCAAGGCAACATCGGATACTAACAATGACTAATAATATGACTTATAATGTAATCAATACGACACGTAACAAGCTTAATATAATTTTTTTCTATGCAAACTTTGTTCGTCATTTACTTTCAATGCAATAGTTTCCATTTTGTATTCTACAGATTTTTCTATTAAAAAAACCAAATGTTTTTGCATTTAACCCTCATTTGTCACTTCATTTCAGTTACACTATCTTGATCTGATATAGTGCCCATGAGCATAACACATGCAACTTAAGAACTAAAGCCCTCATTGTAATGAACAAGCCCTGGGCCAAAGTCATTTACCCCACAGGTTGGTTCCTATTCCTGCCATCCTCGGCTCCTCTTATCACCCTACCCCAGTCATGATGTATCTCTTTCCCTACCCATTATTTTTGTGGGTTCAATATCATGCTATTTACTATTTAACCACAGCAGACACTTTTATCCAAAGTAACTTGCGTTGGATCCAAGGGGTGGCAGTTGCCACCCCTTGTGGCTTACCACCACAATTTACCCACTACTAAAATATATATGTTGTACATCACAGTACATTTTATTCAATACTATTATCAATATTATTATTTAAACCTAGTCGTGGATTAGGCTATCCCATACTTTAGTGGTTTCCAACCTTTAGACTTTAGGTGTACCACTAAATTGTCATCAAGACCTTTTGCAGACCACCTCATAGGCGGTTAAAAATCGATAAATACACATGCAGTGGCTGTGAAAAGAGTGCCAGCTCCCCCTTTATACACAATTATTACTACAAGAAGGCCATGGCCAGTGGGAAACGATGGAAAGAGGTTAATCAACTAGTGCAGTGCCCGTTCAAAACTTGCTTATTTGGAACAATTCCTGCTTGCAGCTTTCTTGGGACCCGCTCATCCAAACAACTTCACACTCAACATGTTAAGTCGATCGGATGAATGGTTGTCAAGAAAATTGAAGGACAGACATACGTGCATCCACACAATTTAACACTTGACAATGCACTTCCTTGGGTCCTCAGTAATACACCCACCAGGTGTGAAGGTTGAACGGTTGTCGAGAAAATCAAAGAACATACACACATACTACAGACACTCATTTTAGATGGATCAAATCCCACATACCACCTGTAGTACCCTCGCATACCACCAGTGGTACCCTTACCAAAGGTTGAAAAACACTAGCCCAACTTGAAGTGATTCAAATGGGTAGTTCAGAGGTCATCAGAAGATTTAAAAAACACACCATTAATAGGGGCCTAGAATGACTTGAGAATAAGATGGAGACATGGGGTGTCTTTTATATGAATCAGGACATTACACTTTACTAAAATTATAAATTTGGAGGATCTATCCCAACAGGAAGTGGTGTAATTGGAGGGTGATCTTGAGGTCAAGTACACTTGGGAGTGATCTAGGGAAATCTGGTGTCTCTTTTATATGAAAGAGGGCCTAAAGGACATATAAGATTATCAATCTGGTGGCTCTAGCCCAACCAGAAGTGATTCAAATGGGTAGTTCAGAGGTCATCAGAAGATTAAAAAAACATCATTAATAGGGGCCTAAGTTTGGAGGATCTAGCCCAACAGGAAGTGACCGAATAATCTGCCTACACTGACACCAACTGGACAAAAAAAATGAAGCACACACAATGGACAACCCACAAAGATGAATCTATTGAATTGTGCTCCGGGACACACTGGCAGCTTGCAGTGAATTTTAAATGCACAAAAATGTCCAGTCTATGACCAGTCTATATATTCAGCAATGGTGCACTGCTGTTACAGGATCTTTAGCCGTTAATCAGCCTAATGAAAAAATGTAATCCTCCATATGTGACTAGTATTATTAGTCAGGTGAATATCAGTAGTCTGGGCCAGAGGGTCCCTTTGGGTCCCACAAAATGTTGGTGAATGTTTGTTATTTTTGACTAAAATGTATGAAGTTGTTAAACGGGGGAAATCTCTGTAAAATACAAGAAGCAGTAGTGGAGCAAGTGTGACGTGGGTTTTTTTACGCCCCTCCCACTTGCTTCTATGGAACCCAATGTGTTTACGACTGTCACGACTGCTCAGATCGCATTTTTGGAAACTGCAAAAATGGGCTTACTTGCCCTTTAATGAGCTGGTTGATGTGGTTTGGATTTGTGTAGATTTGTGCAGCACACGCATCACGTTCTCTTTATCTCCTCACACATACACATGCTATCAGTGTCCCTGTTCTTTCCCCTCAAAGTGTTACCACAGTTATAGGCAACATGGCTTTGCTGATTGTAGCTTGTGTAGTGATAATTGTGCAGTGTTGTGTATACATGCTTTAGTATTAACTGGGGTCGACAAGCTAACTGACAGCTACACCAACGACCTCATTGTGTACACTGGAAAATGTCTGAAAACTGTGGCAACAAATCGAAAAAACTGTAGCAAATATGGTGAAAGAACAACATTGGGAAACTGTGGCTACAACTGCATGGGACTGGTAAAGCGACTCCCTGCTGTTCCAACAGCAGCCTTACAAGCTGCTGCAAGACATTCTACCATGATGCCTGTGGACTGTGTTGTTCACAGCCTCACCTGGTCTGAGTCAGACTGATAGACTCTGGGCTGGGTGGGGCTGCACACCTGTGGTGCAGAGCCATCACGGCACTCAGGATAAACCAGCCATCAACACACACACTCAGGAGAGAGACACTGTCATGGCAGCATATATAATCTGCTCTGCGTATACCATCATGCCACCTCCAATAAATGCATCTTTAATTCAACAGCTACTTGTGTCATGTGTCGGAGGGCCCCAGCAAAAGCCACTAAGTGTGTGGCAGGGCCACAATGCCCTTCTGGTCAAACACCACTTTGTCTAGTATGCTGGTCCAACACCAGCTTGTTGTGCAGCCCGTACATTTGACCATTCTTTATATATCATTTGGAAGTGTTGAGCAAACCACTAGGTAAGTGGAGAGTAAGTAGACAAATCACAAGACCTTGGGACGTACTACACAATTCACTCTGGAGAATGGCACAGCACCTTCTGCAGATTCTGCCATTACTGCTCTCCGGAATCCACAAGGAACACTTGGAAGTGCCATGTGTCTCCCGGCTCAAATGTTGCCAAGCGCACACTCAACAGAAATGTTGATGACTCAACTGCCAAAATATCTTGCCTGGCAGACCAAAGTTAGTGAAGTAAAGAACATCCACAAAGTAAAGGGCTTCTGTTCTGTTCTTTATCCATCAATTGTTCACCCCACTGGACGGGAAGGTCCAGTGGGGTAGAAGAGAAAAAAAGACTAGATGACAGGCTTGGTAGATTTGTTGGCTTTCTAGAATTGGAAGATTTAAGGGGCTTGATGTTGAATTCTGTGCCATGTGGTTTCATTCTGTGCAATTCTGTTTTTGATTTCCCTATGGCAACTGACGATGGTTTGCTTCAATGCAAATGTGCTGTGAACTTTGCATTTGTAGTTGAATATTGGTACACATGCTTGTCTTTTAAGAGTTGGCAAACTAACCTGATGTGCCAGATGGTTTGTTACACAAATCCATCTGGGAAGTCTTCCATGGAAACTGTTTGGAAAAAGGCAGGCACTTTCGAAAAACCCTTGGCAGGTGATTGGATCAACCATCTGTCTATCACAGGCTAACTTCAACCAATCAGATCAACAAACCATACTACCAATGAGATCAACGAACCATATGACCATCGAGAAAAGCCTTCAGTGCCGTACTTTGCTCTTCTTTCAATGAAGGAATAGTTCAGATATAACTGATGCTATAGCAGCATCTATGCTAACCTCTGTAGGAGCCGCCATTGTT
This sequence comes from Merluccius polylepis, assembly GCA_027122575.1. NCBI lineage: Eukaryota > Metazoa > Chordata > Actinopteri > Gadiformes > Merlucciidae > Merluccius > Merluccius polylepis. The sequence goes on along the minus strand of JAOPJH010000138.1, from coordinate 358,296 downwards.
GTTTTTGAATGAACAGTTGCTTCTCTGTCATTACACCCATAGACATATATGGTCACACCTAAACCACGTCCGTAGCTGCTAGTAGTTCCTCCTAGGACGTTGATCAGGGCCACTGTGGTTCAGCCACAAGCGCGCCTGACCAGACTGATCTCCAGACAGAAACAGAATGTGGACTTGCGAGATCAGGAGGTCTCACAAGGCTAGGTCTTTTTTACACACCTACTAATCCACAGCAGACAAGCAGCAGTGCCAGTGTGCCAGAATCAAGGGAGTGACAAGGGAGGACAAGACGAGGCTTTGTGGCTGAGGCTTGAATTGAATGCGCCGCTCATACACAGGCAGGCGCAGTCAACTTAAAATGGATATTCGCACAGTGCATTTCACTCACTAATAGCTGATGGATGGCTATGCCATTTCTAACAAATTACAATCAAATCAATTGCAAGGTTGCACTTTACATGAGTAGATTTGGGAAATAATGGCATGCAGCTAAATGTTAGCCTTGACTTGACTTGAGTTTAGTATATCGATTCCTTTGACCTTTGAGTGGTCACCCTTGTATCCATTGACAACCATGGTCTCAGGTCACCACTATGTAGTCAGGCAAATTGGGGAGTGGGATATTGGCAGGGCAGAGCAATGCAGATGGGTAGAAGGTCTGCACGGATGATGTGGAACAAGTGTGAGCACTCGTACACCTCAGGGAGTGCTCGGCTCACATACAATACAAGGAAGCTCTGCCTCAGCGAGACTATTGTCCTGAGTGGCAGCCAGCCCAAAGCCTTGCTCCCGTTTCTCCCCGTTGTGCAACAACCCCAGCACTCTCCTTCACATCTTCATGCTCATTAGAAAACGACTGCCCTCTAGTAGCCATACCCTGTCATGGCACACTTCCCTTACTTGCATGAATGCCCCATCATTGTAAAATTAAAGTCTCTCTATCTGTCTGTCTGCCTGCCTGCCTGTCTGTCAGTCTCTACATCTGCCTCCATCTCTCTTTATATTAATTTCTCTATCCCTCTATCACCCTCTCGGGTGAATAGATTTGATGATAGCGTATTCGTTGTAAATATTAATTTACCTCCTCCTTTGCCCTCTCTCCAACAGTACTGTTGGTAGTTGGAAGTGTCTACTGCCAACATTAAGCTGATAGACAGCATGAAACGCAAAAATATGTCTGGAAGGAGATGTGTGGGTCGGGTCTGTCGGCCCTGACACATCTCTGCCTGTTGGGATTTGCATTGTGAGGAGATCCACACACTGTGTTTGCATCAGGTTTCACAGAGGAATTTGCATTGTTTTTCCATTTCCATAACAACTCTAGTCTTGTCCTCCACCACACACTTGTGCGTGTGTGTCTCCCAGAGCCATATAATGGTTGGTACAAAGAATGAGATGCAACTCTAATATGTCAGCCCTTAGAAGCAGACCATAATCAGAGCCACGCTCACCCCCTCAGAGCCTGGGTTGTGACCTTTCTGTGCAGCCTACATGGGTTTAAGGTTTAACAGTATTTGTTAATAGGAGCCATGCTCCATGCTCGACTGGTTTTCCTCTCCTTGTTATCCCAGATGGGTGGGGTTTGGCATGGCGAAGACCTCTTGCCAAGGAATTCAATCACAATGCAGCTAAACTTAACTAAACAAAAAAACCCAACTAATATTTTAATACTAATATTTCTAACAAACGCTACTTAAATAGCATTTTCTCATTTGGTTGCATGAGAGTATAGTTCAGTGCAGCGAACGATTAGTGGCTCATGAATATTAGATACATTTTGGGAACACAATACATTTTCTTCAGGTTCTGATGGGTGACGTCCATATTGCTGTCCTGTCATAGTACACTTGGTCACAGTAAGATGTTGCTGCCCCAGATGTCATATCTATACACATATAACACCATTAAAATAGATGTTCCTCAAACAAACTCTGTATCAAAGTGAAGACACACAACAATGAAACACTGTTCTGTTTTTATTCGAAAAAGGAATCGATTTCAAGAATATTTTTTTCCGTTGCTGGGGAAACCTTGTTTCACATGCTTTGCTGGACTGTATCTCAATAACCTTTCCACTGAAAGCTGTGTGGCAGACCTCTCATTAATACATCTAGATTGTGAATGTAGCAATGTGCTGCTAACTGTATTTCACTGTGTACTTGTGCAGTGAGCCATAGTCACACTATGACTCAAGGGAGAGGGATATCACGTCGGCATCAGACATTGCTAGGGAATTCAATATGGCTTTGTTAGTAGCACTTTACCCAAAGGCTAACTGTTCACTACCAAACAAAATACCCTTTTTGGTCATATTTGACCAATGTGATTGTGAAAGAGTAAACAACCCAATGTTTATTAGGGATGTGCACAACTCACATTTTTCACGGTCGAATAATTAGTGGGTGGCATGAGTGAATAATCGATTATTCGGATTCACCGACAGAAAGGAAGCCGAATCAGAGATGTTCGTATATCCTATTTATTTGGAACCAAGCATGCAGGTCGGAAATGTAAAGTATTGTATTTTTGGCTAAATACAAGCTGACAAGCCAGCCCTATATCCACGACGCTCTGTCACAGACTGAGTGACTGACTGAGTGACTGAGTGATAGAGTTGCACCATTGGTTTGAGTGATGACGTGGATGTTGTTGTTTCCCCATTGGGCGGCCAAACACTTCCTGGCTGCACCTGATTGGACGAACGCTTTCAGTTGTGGGCTGTCTGCTTTCCGATTTAAACCAGACCAACATGGCAGCCGCCTCACAACAATCTCAGCTAAATAGTACAGTAAAATGTGTTTCTACGTGAGAAATAAGCCATGCAGTTGTTGAATCTGTCTTCATTTTAGATTAGGTTAGTTTATACGTTTTTCTGGAGTTTCGAGACGCCGTGAGTAGCACCGGATGCTCCGGATTTCATGCAACTTAACTTCATGCAAATCAAGAGCACGCCATCGCGACGCCAAATCTCTTGAAATCCTGTGGACACGTACCTTTACGTCCTAGAGAGCGTTTACAAGCGCTCTGTTCATTGACTGCTGTTCATTCTGAATCTATTGAGCATTAAGGATGGGTTCACGGTCCAGCCACATACTAGATTTTGACCTTGTTTTGTTTGTCTATTTAAATATTATGCAAAAAAAAGTTAGATTTTTGCCATCATGAAGACATAATAAAAAAATCGATTATTCTGACCCACCCCTAATGTTTATTTGAACTATTTTAGTGGTTTTAAATGTTCCTAAATGTTCAGACACTCTGTACTCAGTTTGTGTTACAAGCTAAGTTAGTAGTGTAAAAAAACGTTTTTGCTATGAAGGCCCTTCTGAGGAGAAGCTGGCTCCACTGGAGCATGCTCAGTGCGGTCCTAGCCTGCCTTTGATACAAGGCTGCACAGCACCTGTTTGACTTGGAGTCCCAGATCCAAAGAACCCAGAAAAGTATTTGGGAGGTTTATCCTCGTCCTGATCCTCTTCTTATCTAACTTTTTATTTCGAGCATATATTCACGAAACCTTTTTTCTCAGTGAGTAATTTCTGTTCCCTGATGTCTGTTAATACTAAGTGTAGTTCTTGTTGTTATTAAATGACAAAGAATGCCATAAATGTTATTGTATATCACAAGTTAAAGTGCTTCATAAATCACTCATATCATATACTATCAACTTTAGGCTCTCTTGGTATGGATCAGACAGAGATTTGACCATCCCAGTTTACATCCGCAGGAATGTTGGAATCTTTAAACACCTGTCCATCTGAGAAAAAGCAGCAATCTTCCACCATCTGGGAAAACAAATGCTAGGTGTCCATACAATATTCACTACCTGCAGTCCTCTGAGAAGAGGAGAGTCATATTGTGAAGAGCAGAAGGGAGGAGAGCAAATGAGAACGATATGCGATAGGCAACTGTGTGTTACTGTGTTACTGTTTGGAATATTGTGTTTTGTGATAATGTGTTGAGATTATCCTATGCTATACGTTATGGTAAGTTCAATGATGCTAAAAGTATGGTGCTAAGATGGAGTACCATGCTGGAATGTCTCAGATGTGGAATCAGAGTTCAGTAAGAGTTGTTCATGTTTCAGTTCAGCCAGATGTGGCTAAATTCTGCCAGCTGTGGCTCTCTGGGTATGCGTCTCGCTCTCTTGACTCTAACTGACTGCTAGAGATCAGACTCCTAAATTGCGAGAGGGCATAAAATGAGCCCTGCTTCGATAATCAAATGGACTTCTGTCACCTCTTTCCTGCTCAATCCCTGGGAGCATGTCACTGGTGAAGAGCACAGGTGAACCAGCAGTTGCGATGCTGATGCAAGGAGCATGGATCGAACCTTAACCTAGGGGTTTAGACCGTTTCGATCTAGGGATGAGGAAGCACATGACAGGGAAATTTCCAATTATTTGGAAATGGGAGGAAATTATCTTGTTCGCAAATGTAGACATCATAACAGACATTTAAATTCAATAAAAAACAATAGCTTCCTTTGAATCCCAAATAATACTCAAGAACAGGTCTCATTCTTTGTCCCTCTTGTTCGTCGTTGTGACTCTCTGTAAGGTGACTCTCCTGTTCATAACTTGTGAATGTTTATAATGCAGCCAGACTTCCATCACACGTTTCCCTTTCCTGCCATTGTGGGACTGGGCTTTTTTTTCCAGAGCTGGAAGCCTGGCGCTGGAACAGTTCACGCCTCTGTTCCCACAAAACTCCCTCTCAGGTCAAGGAGCCCCTAAAATGATGCCCACAGCCACTTGAGTGGTTGAGACTAGCTCAAAGTATGTGACTGATAACCTATTATAAAAACATTTGTGTAGCTAATTTTGAGGTAGTGAGTCATAGACATGCTGGATCTAATGAACTGGGTGTGCTTCACAAGGCTGTGTGTGTGTGTGTGTGTGTGTGTGTGTGTGTGTGTGTGTGCGTGCGTGCGTGCGTGCGTGCGTGCGTGCGTGCGTGCGTGCGTGCGCGCGCACGTGTGTGTATATGTGTATGTGATATAATTTAATACATTTTTAAGATTTAGGCTAAGTTGGCAACTTTGAAATTTCTGAAAACCATGGTACCTAACAGTGAGTCCCAGTCATGAGGAAGACATCTGCTGAACAGGTGGCAGTTGGAAAACCATGAAGAAAGAGAGAGGGAGTTTGTATATCTGCGAGCAGGCTTGTATATAGCTGTTTGGATGGCAGTTTGATTCTATTTATTTTTAAATGCGTCTGCACAGGACAGGGCATGATGTGACAAAAAAAACAACAATATGACAACATGTGAAATAAAAATGCATGTAACTAGTTGGCTAGCTAGTGAGTGCTAGTTACATCATGTCATGAACTGGACAACCAGGACTTTCTGTGGTCTGATCGAAGCTGCTTAATCTGATTAAATGATAACATCTCGCCTATGCTCAACACTCGGTGGCCCAGGGTTACCATGAAAAACTCCAAACTCTCTCTCGCACCAATATGAACCATTCACCTCAAATTGTGTCTCACTTGTGGAGACATGGACAGAGCAGCCTTCCCCCTCCCGGGAGTTTTTTGGCACGACCCCGGATCAGGAGCCCCAGAGACCAGAGCGCCAGGCCGCCATGTATGGTCATAAAGAGACTGATTCGAGAGAGAGAGAGAGAGAGAGAGAGAGAGAGAGAGAGAGAGGTTTTTGATATGGAGGCCATAATAATTATAATGTAAACGATAGCTCTCATTCTATTCAAAAAGCTCTTTTCACCCGACAAGTGAAACATTGCAAAGAAAGTTAACAGTAAGTCAAACTCATTGGAGACATTTTTAATTTCTCTCTCTCTGTCTCTCTCTCTCCTGTGTGTAGCTCTACCTGGTACCACGATTCCCTCCC
>JAOPJH010000138.1:320298-334471 GCA_027122575.1 Merluccius polylepis | reverse complement strand
TAACCCCACCCATGTCCAGACCCAACATTGTGACACAGTGACTTCATTCCTGCTTGTTCCCACCGTCGCCTTGACAACGGCTGACATAGGCGACCCCCTTGCACCGCATCGGTGGAACAGCCCTCTTCCTCAGCGTCCATATTCACACTCTGCTTCTTTAGAATAAATGCATTTGTATCTCTGTGAAATCCTACGCAATCTCCCACCACACGCTGACTTTTACCCATTTTTTTAGGACACCTTAGATTTTTGTTTTGTATACTCTCTTTTTTATTTGAATTGTATTCTATTTCAGTGAAGCTGCAGCTGTTTAAATGGTTGTGGATCAAGGCAAAAAACTTTCCTTTTCTACACTATTCAACATGAAGAATTTTAAAGGGGAAAGGTTAAAGCTTACTTTAAATATCTTTGTGGCTATGTGTGTATGTGTGTGTTTGTGAGTGTGTCTGTATGTGCATGTGTGCGTGCACAAAATGGGTTGATGTAGCATCCTGCAATAGCACTATTCCCAATGACTAACATGGATGTCAAACGATGATGAAAAGCGTCGCAAGTACACTGAGACATCCTGTTACTGCTGTGTGAAAACTCTAATGCATAAAAAACTCAAGAGGCTACTTAACAACATGCCGTGTCCATATATTAAGTATTGTCCTCTATGAGTTGTAAATTATGCAGTTACAATACTTTTCCAGAGGTTAAAACACAGGTTACAACAGGGAGTTGGGCTGTTGTACATGAAAAGGAGGCTGTTGATGTTATTTTGTTTTGTTTTTTTGTGTCTCGGTCCCATGGACTATAGCTTGGTCCACGGTCCTGCTTCTAAACTGTGGAAAAAAAAATAGTGACAAGGTGGCCCCCACCCTCCAACTCCCCCAAACTGGGCACAGGGGGGAGGTGGGAGTGGAGGACTGAGGTGGAGAAGTGAGATGAGGTGTGGTGACTCTGTGATCGGGCCGTCTATCGGATGGTGATGTTATCCCACCTGTGTCTGGTCTTGAGTTGTTGTTTGTTTTTAAAGCTCTAAAGGTGATATTTTTATATATCTTTACTGCTTTTTTCTGTATCACGCTGTGCACATTAAAATGTAATCTAATCTCTCCATCTACTGTCTTTATTTTGTGTTTTATTCAGGGTTTGGTATATAATGGGTCTGCCTTTCTTTGATCAACAATACATTTAACACAAACACACATACTTATACATACATATATATTACATCAAATGAACAAAACAGTGCCATGTGTGGGGTTCAGGATAGTGGAGTGTTCACAGAGGTGTCATACAATCACAGGTGTAGCAAATAACATAAAGTCTGCTCCATTAATGTATGACTATGACTGGTATGGACAAAACTAGTGAAAACCACAAATTGGACATGCTAACGCTCTGACACAGAATAAATAAAATGTTAATGTTTGGCACTGCACCTGTGTTCAACTTGCCATGACACCTCCATGAAAGGGTCAGTCAATGTCATGATTACATGTCCACTGGAGGCAAAACAGCAACAGCTGGAGGCAATACCCATTAGCCACTACTAGGCTGCTACACCAACTACTGAAACAATGTCATCTTGCTGTGTTATTGGGTCTTGGCTGACAGAGGACAACCTGGTTAAAAGCAATAAGCCGCAAGAATGAGGGGATCATCAAAAATGAGTGTTTGCAGCGCACAGCACGCACTTCATCAGTAAAGTTTTGTTATATAAAGTATTGTTTGTCTATTGCCTGTATGATTATGTGTTTTAGCAGGTTTGTCATGTCCACCTAATAAGAAATTAGGGAACTAGGAGAAATATACGTAGGTGATTTATCTCATAACTCTCTTGGCACATCAGCTAGTTGGCTTGTTGTATAGCCAGCGCTTTTTACAGTCTGTGGGCCTAAGACACCCCCCCCCCCCCCCCCTTCCAGTGTTTAAGGCAGGGTGATGGGCCTGCAGTAAAGCTGGAGAGGTAGCTCAATTCAGAGTGTGACGACCCTAGGCTGTAATTCTTGTGTGCAGGCTTCTACAATGTTGTCTCTATGTCTCTGTACTTTTCTAAGGCTGGAAAAAGGGCAAAGGGTTAAAGAAAATGTTAGTTGTAGAGCTTTCAGCAGACAACATGACATGCACAGCCGGCAGGACTAAAGCTGACCTGACAGGATTAAAGCTGACCTGGCAGGACTAAAGCCGACCTGGCAGGACTAAAGCCGACCTGGCAGGACTAAAGCCGACCTGGCAGGACTAAAACTGACCTGGCAGGACTAAAGCCGACCTGGCAGGACTTAAGGTGACCTGGCAGGACTAAAGCGGACCAGGCAGGACTAAAGCCAACCTGGCAAAACTAAAGCCGACCTAACATGCATATGCGAGACACTGAGACAGTTTGTTTATCACGTATATCATGTGCAGAGTGAGCTAATGGAAGAGACTTTCACCTAGGTGGGAAATTGCTGTTGATGGGGGGGTTGTGAGACCATCCTGATCTCATATTTTTATAACAAATCTATATACTGGTATACATATTTCCTAAATAGTGTGCTATGTAGTGTTCACTATATAGGGAATAGAGAATGAGGAAACAAGTGAGCCAATTCGAACATAGCCTCACATTTCACACTGAACAATGGTGACACCCTAAATAGTGCTCTATAAGTGGACCAATTTGAACAGGGCTCTCAACTCCCTGTTCCCAACAATGTCTTATATAATGTTCTCCACATAAACAGCTGAAAAACCAAGGAACTAATCATAAGCGCCCCTGCATAGCGGACTATTCCCCACCCATTCTCACGACAAATTAGTTAGGGAAAGTGGATGTGGTGGAGTCTTTCAAATACCTCGGCATTACACTGGACAATAACCTCAGCTTCAATCAACACACCATGGACACCTACAGACACTGCCAACAGAGACTCTGCCATCCAGAAACTGAAACACCCATCTGTCCAACCACAACTTCTTCTCCTCCTCTATATCAGAATATTGTTCAGCCAGTTCTTCTGTATGGATCCATCTGCTTTTACAACATGCGTGTTGTATTAAGCAATACTTAGCGAGACAAGAACATGCGTTTGTTCAAGCAGCTATCTTTATTTCAGAACTCTCCACCACCAGGTGGCAACATTGTCATATCACAACATCTCCCCTCTGAAAATAAAAAATGAAAAGTTTTGGGCAAAATGACAAATAAGGCAATTAAGCTTTTAAGCATCTTTATTTATTCTTTCTTTAAAATACACCAGTTCTAGTAATAGTTGGAGATTTTTGTCTCCAATAGGATGGGTATTGTATTTCTCAGTGACTTGATTGTTCTGTTCACTCCTCATACCTTGATAGAGGCTTGACAACTTGACCACTTCGAGTGGTTTGAGTGGTTGTGGATGGCATAGCCTGTCCTTCTACTTAGCACTGGTCTGGTAACCAGTACAGCTGCAAATTGTATAGGTGATTCAGCTTCCTCCTCTTGAGCTCTAGTTTTGTGATCAGTGGCTGGTTCCTCTGTGGCCTGCTGATCCACTTCCTGTGTCTTCAAGAGATGTCTACGGTTGCACCGTAGCTGACGTCCCTGTGCAGTCTCTATGATGTATTTGGCGTGGTGTCTCATCCTACGTGCTACATCCTTGACCACAGCTTGACTCCATCTTCCTGTGGCACTGATTCACCTATGTCCAGTGGAGGTAGGTCTTTTGCAGTTCTGTCATAGAGTCTTTTGTTTATGCTTCTATGCTCTCATCGCCACTGTCATGTGTTGTTTTGTGTATCTTCGGTAGGAGCTGTTTCTCAGTGCATGGGATAAGTGCTTTAAGCCTTCGGCTATCAGCATTTGAGCTGGAGAGCCACAGTCTCCTATGGGACTGTTTGGATATTCAAGAAACCCTATGTATAGGTCGGAACCCTTTTCCAGTATGCATTTGAACTATTTGAATGACCATTAGCCTGAGGATGCCTTTGAGACACTGTGTGCTTGAAGCACCACTCTCTGTTGAACGTTATGTATTCCTGTGTGTATTGGGGTCCGTTGTCAGATTTCATCACATCTGGTATTCTGTGTCTTGCCAGTATGGACTTTGTCATTCAAATCATTGTTGCTGCTCTGATATCTGGTAGCTGCGCAACTTCCCAGTATCGGGAATAATAGTCCACTATGATCAGGAAATCACGTCCATGCCATGCTAACAGGTCAGCAGGTGTGTGAGACAGATGCTGCATTTTGACACAACTCTCGTGATGTCTTTATTCATTTCAGGCCAGAACAAGAGTTCCCTTGCTCTGAGCTTGAATTGTTCTATGCCAAAATGTCATAATCTCTCTGTGTCTCATTGCGTAATGTGTGCATTTTGTCTTCACTTACAGGAAGTTGACTGACAAGGTGAATTTGCGCATCCATTTCCTGCTTAAGTTTGTATTCTGGTTCTGAGTCGTCATCTGTGACCTTAAGAAATGCTCTAGATAGTGGCGTCGGCCAGATACATTTATTTTCCAGGATTGTGAGTAACTCTCAGTTAGTTTGGCTGTAGCTTAAGGAGCAGCATTTGTATCCTCTGTGAAGTATGTCCTCGTTTCTTTCAGAATAGACCAGTGGTTTACGATCAGTCTCAACTTCTGTCTCTTTCCCATATATGAATTGATGAAACTTTTGACATCCAAATACAAAAGTGTTTCTTTTTCTATTTGAGCATAGTCGACTTGGGTCTTGGTAAGTGCATTGGACACGAATGCAACTGCTGCACCATTTTGCCTTAGGACAGCACTGAGGCCTGCCTTGGATGTGTCTACTGAAACTTTCACTGGCTGTGTGACATCACAATATCTGAGTGATATTTGTCTATGAGAGTGTTTTTGATTTTGTTTGTCTCTTCATGTTTTTTGTTCCAGTGCCATGCAATATCTTTTTGTAGCAGTTCTCTTAATGGCTCAATAGTTGCTGAGAGGTTTAGAATAAAATTGCCTAAATATGTTATCAGACCCATGAACATCTCCAGGGCTTACCTGTCCTTGGGTGTTTCCATCTCTGCAATCGGTTGGACCTTGCTGGGGTCTGGCTTCAAACCCTCCTGGCTGAGTTTGTGTCCAAGATATCTCACTTGATCCCTATTTTGCTTTTCTCCCGGTTGAACCTGAGGTTTACAGCCTTAGATCTCTGAAGGACCTGTCTGAGCCTTGTGTCATGTTTCTCTTTCCTCAGGCCTGTAGGTTTAACTCGATCATCGATATAGGTGACCACCACCATCAATGTCCTGGAAAAGATGTGCCACCCTCTTGCGAAAAACTTAGATACAAATGTTTGTATCTTCTGAATGGTATGTTAAATGTAAGGTTTGTTGATTCCTCTATGAGAGCTATTTGCCAGTAACTGCAGCTAGCGTCTAATGTGCTGAAGTATGATGCTCCAGCCAGTTTGCTCATTACCTCATCAATGGTTGGTATTTGAAAGTTCTGCCTGCAGATGGCAGTGTTGAGCTCTTTTGGGTCCAAGCAAAATCGCAGCTTACCATTAGGCTTTTTCTCACCATTGAGTTAATCTCTATAAACAGATATATGCATATGAATGCAGAATCTGTAGGCAAAGGGACAAGACTTTGTTATTGGAAGCGTTCTGGTTTTCGTTTGTAGTCTGTTTGTAGTCCGACTATTGAGTCTGACTATTGTGAAAAGGCTACTTGTGAAACAATCCGGTCGTAGACATCGTCTCTTAACTCCAAGTTGCTAATTGGACTGTAAACAATGACTGGCAATGATGGCTCATAGAAGAGGAAGTCTTGGCCTGGATATCCGCTGGCTACACTGATCTGCCAGAAATATTGGCCCTTGCCCCCAGAGGCTAAATCATCATCAGACGGTAGCCGATTGCGTTCCCAGTTTGCCATTGAGTTAACCCAATCTGTTGGTCCATCCAGGTGGGCCAGTCCAGGAGAAAATTGCCCGGGCCGAATTTTGTTTCCAGCCCGGCCCTGACGGTCCATCTACTTTTGTTATTACTTTTAGTTATTCCATTCTTTGTACAGTGTACAGTTCAGTGTCACTGGTATCTTCCTAGGAGCGTGTATAACAGGTTTTAGACCTGGTTTTGTTTAAAGGTGGTATGGCTCAGCCAGACACCCTATTCCTTTGAATAGGGTGTTCCTCTATTATTGTGTGCTCTTTCATCCCCTCAAATCAAATCAAATCAAACTTTATTTCTATACAAAATTTCCAATACAAGGTGCTTAACAATGCAATGAAAATACAACAAAATACAACAACGCAATGAAAATATAACAATACAATGAGAATATAACAATACAGTGAAAATATATATATTTTTTATTTTATTTAAAATTATAATGACAATAAAATGGATTAAGGGAATGCTGAGCTAAATAGGTATGTCTTAAGGTTTCTTTTAAAGGTGTTCACAGATTGACATGACCTCAGCTCCTCTGGCAGGCTGTTCCAGAGGCGAGGACCGTAGACACTAAATGCTGCCTCCCTGTAGGTCTCTGTCCTCACCTGGGGAACAACTAATAGGCCAGTGCCAGAGGACCTGTTGTGATTTCGAGGAAGAAGGCCGCCGACACAGGATCGCTTTTAACTCACTTTATTTGTTTAGCTTTAGGTCTATTATCTATGAAGCAAATGGAGAGGAATTGTATAATTCACGCGTGGAGCGACTCTTAGCTGGATATCTCAATATGCTGCCGGGAGTTTCTGTTATCTTTTGTGTTGCGCGCTCGGTAGTATCCTGGAGGCGTGGCCTCTATGACGCGTAATATACCCTGATTGGCTAGTGTTGAGCGCCCACCTCCTAGTGCAGCCATCTTGTGGTCAGGTGAAAATAGTGCAGCATTTGGTCGTGTTCCCTTGTGGCTATGTGAGGATATTACAGTCTGTTGCTATATGTACTGTTATTTTCGTAACAAAATGGAAAATAAATAAATACATAAAATGAGAAAAAAAAGTCCCCGTTTCCCATCCTTCCACCTCCATTATTTTACTCCATCTTTCTGCATAGTGTTTCCTTGGTTTCATATGATATCATACATTAAATTTCACAGTACATTTTAATATAGTTTTCAAATCTCCATATATTCAATTCATTTACATGTCGTTTTGAAAATTAAAATTTTCCCTAATAAAATAATGATGTTCTGAAGAGCTTGAGCATCAACTGACAGATCACCCAAAAGCACTGTGTAAAGATCCAATCGCATTCTTACATCATGGATCAACATCCACCTTTTCACTTCAATCCAAAACAGAGCGACTGGTGAGCAGTACCAAAATAAGTGATCTGTTGTCTCTTCCTCCTCCTTACAGAATCGACAACATGGTCTTGTCTCCTTCCCCCATATCCATAACATTTTTTTTGTAGCACAGTACTTATAAATTAATTTGTATTGAAAATATCTTGTTCTTGTTTCTATTGTTGATTCATACAAAGTTGTGAAGACTTGATTCCATGGAATTGGCATGTCTAACATTCTTTCCCAGCTGTTGAAAATTCCATAAGGTATTGCCACCAGTTTTTTAGCTTGTAAATAAATAAAAAATATTTATTTATTAATCTTTGTGTTTTTTAACCTTCTGGTCTGTTTTATAGCTGGTCTACATACTGAGTGTGATCCTGCAATCGAGTTAACTTTCCTTTTCCATTGTTGTGGTAAGGATCCAATTAGTTGGTTGTATTGTTGCAGAGTGCACACTCGCCCATGCATTTGTGTTAATTGTGGATATGACATAATTCCCCCTTCTTCATTTATAATATCTTTTCCAAACATAATACCTTTTCTGAACATTTGTTCCAAGAAGATTGTAGCTCCTCCACTCAGTATATTAGAGTTAACCATAACATCTGTTATAATATTTGGTCATTATTTTCTGGAGGGTGGAACTGAAAGTGCAGCCAACTTTGCAGTGCCTCTGTCAAAAAGGCACAGTTCGGAAAAAAAATCTTTCATTACAAAATGTGAGGGTTGAACTTGTAAGAATGGGAATAATTATTTTTCAAACATAGGATGAGCCTTTTCCAAAAGTCTACTAGTGAACCATTCCTTGTTGAAATAAAATGTGGGTATGAGGGAGGCCTTTAATGATAGATTCATTGCTTTCAAGTTCAGCAATTTTGTACCACCTGTATTATAAATAAATAAGATGGCCTGAGATGGCACGATATATTTTTCTGACAGGTAAGGGTCTACTTAAACCAAATAAGTCCTTAAACACAATAAAAATAATCTGATTTTCAGAATGGTAAATGGCACGTTTTCGTAGAATGACCCAGGTATTGAGTGTGTCTCTTGTAAACAAATCATAGAATCTTTTTTTTCTTTGAGCCATGTAAATATTTGTAGTCTCTTCCTCTTATTTGCCAACCCATTAACGTTATAACTTGCTATTTGGATCTCTTCAATCATCGTTCTTTTGTTTGGAAAATTACTTTGTGATTCAGTTGTCTTTGAATATCAAAACACCTTATTGCAGATAGATTGGAAAGTTCCTTAAATAATGTATTATCCTTAGCGTCAAGTTCTCTCTTGATCCACACAACCCCATATCCTAAATCAGACTCTTCCCCCCTTTCCTCCCCAAGATCCCATCTCCCCGGCTTTATCATCTTACTCCAGCAAATCAAACAACCAGTCAAACAAATCCGAAAAAAACAAACAAACAAACAAACAAACAAACAAAACAAACAAGAAAAAACAAGCGGTCTTGCGATGCTGCGCCATGGATCATGATTGAGTGTCACTGTCTCTCTTTCTTCTTATTTAATTCTTCAAAGTATTAACTCAAAGTTCTCTTTTTTTAAAGTGTTTAACAAAATCCATGTAGCCTGTTAGGCTCTCAGTTCCCCGACGTAGTCAGAAATATGTTAACATCGCCATCAGCTAAATTAAATAAACGTCACTTACCTAGTACACTCTATGTAATCTGAGGCAAAAGTTTACTCACAACCATGTTGTAACTTTAGGATTTCTGTATAGTTCATCATTGATTCATAGTTTATCCACAACTAGTCGGGCCTTGATTTTCTGAGCTTTGTGTTCTTTCAATATTGGGACCAGTAGGCGCCTTCTTTCCACAATCTCACAAGGGAATTGCTTGAACATTGAAAACTTTGTTGCCTCGATCCATCACATCCATCTTACTTTTACTATTTAGGAATCTCACCACTACTGGCCTAGGTCTTTCGCGTTCCTTTAGATTGCGGCCTAGACGGTGCGCTCTTTCAATCGAGGCCTTCGATAGTTGTTCCTCCGACATTTTTAAATCCTTCTTCATGAAAGTCTTGACGATGTTTTCAGTTGCAGTGTAATCCTCTCCTTCTTCTTCCTTTAATCCCATTATAACGACATTATTTATCATACTCCGACACTGTAGATCAAGCATGTCTGCCTTCATGCGTTTGTTTTTAATCGATAGCCTCTCCACGTCAGTCTGTAGGGCATTCACCGTCAATTTCAATGTAGCATTTTCTTCCTTTAGTTCTTCGATTCGTTTATTCGTGAAGTCTACAGACGTTTTTAGATCGGTTATGTCTCTGCTCATATCGTGTAGTAGATCAAGCTTTTTAAGTTGTTCAAGTTGTGCGTACACTGCATTAAGCAGGGCACGGTCAGCCGACATTAACTCATGTCTGGTTCGCTTGTGCTTGAGAGTTCCAATCTGGTTCTCTTGTTTTCTGGCTCCTTTTTTGTGTAGCCATGTCGAAGTGTTGATCAATAAACTTTTCCAATTCCTCTAACTCCGCCAGTATGTTGTAGTTTGTATTTGCTTTTAAACAGTAGCAGGACATGCGTCAGACCCGCAGCCGACCCGCATCGACCGGATTCATTCTGTTGGACAGTAAAACTTTAACTGCTTCACTGATCACCACTCCAAGTCTGTAAAATCGATCAATCAATTCTTCGGAACCAGGAAAGGTAGTACCAGCACAAACTAAGGTCAATTCAAACTGTTACAGCACAGCCCCTAGCCAAACGGCTAGTCGCTAGCCAAACAAACACACACCGTACTACAAACACCGTTGCTGCCGAAGCTGTTCACTCTCTTTCCATATCCACTGTCTGCTCCAACCATGCCACTACATACCCCACCATCCACCACCCACTGCGATGATTGCCGGAAAGCAGAAAAACACATCACTCACCTCAAGGATAACATCAGATGACTCTCAGACGAACTCCGGAAAAAAGACTCTCTCCTCACCGACTTCATTGACACCGCAGCCACACAGTCCAAGATCATCTCCAAGAACTCAGCCTTCGCTGACACCATCCTCTGGGATCCTTCCTCATCACTTTCTCACCGGCCCTCTTCCTGCTCAACCCCCAGCTCACAGGCTCCCTGGTCGTTGGTGGGCTGCCATGCTACCACCTGATGTCCCTGCTGATGTCCCCATGGCCGATGCTGCTGCGGTGGCTGGTTCTCCTCCTTCCCCTCGTGTGGGGCCGGACTCCGTCCCAGCAGTGCCGTGGCGGCGGTAGTGGCTTCTTCGCCAGACGCGTCGACTCCTCCGGCGGTGGCTGCGACGGCGGCGCTCCCATCTCCGGCCGCTACGTGGCTCAGATCTGGAGCCAGGCCCAAGGACTTAGCCGGTCTTCCACCAGGCCGGCCCACACACCTGCCGCTCTGGACGAATGTGGTCCGTGGCGAACTCCCGGCCTCCTCTCAGCAGAACAAACAGCTGGGGAAGTCCTCCTCCCGCCGCAGGTTGCTGAGGGAGGCTATCAGCAGGCGCTCTGGTGGTCTTCCCCGCCGGCAGCTACCCGAAGAGCTGTCTCCAAAACTGGACCGCAGCCCCACATCTGGAGCTCTGGCAGCCGCTGTGGATCTCTCATCCTCCGCCTCCTCCTCCGCCACTGCCGCGGCTGCTGCTGTTGTTGCTGCTCTTGTCCCCTCTCACACTGCGGTGAACCAGGAACCCGTTCCTCTCTTCCCCCCCACTGCTCTGATCATTGGCGACTCCATCGTCCGGCACATCCGCTTTGTGAATGCGGTCACACACTGCTTCCCTGGTGCCACCACCGCCGACATCCTGGAAAAACTTCCTGGTCTCCTGGAGTCAGCACCCTTCACAGTTACAAAAGTTATCGTTCACTGCGGAACGAATGACACCACCCACACGCCATCGGAGCTGACAAAAGTTCACTTTTTAATCTTCTTAATAACTCTGGAAAGTCCGCTTTTATCTCTGGCCCACTTCCCACAATGGGCCGTGGTGATGTTCATTTTAGCAGGATTCTGTATCTCCACACCTGGCTCCAATCCGCTTGCGCAGCACATAACATCTGCTTCATCCACACCTTTGACATGTTCTGGGAGCGTCCATCCTTCTTTGGGCGAGACGGTCTACAACTGAGCATGTTGGGCCGTCGCATGCTCGCTGCCAAACTCCGGCACGCTGTGCGTTATACACGAGATTGACTATTTAAAGATATGCACACCTGTCCACCCGCTCTCTCCTTTTCTCTCTCTCCCACACCTATAGTCAATCACCATTCAATCATTACTTGCTCCGGGGACGATAACAGCTGCGCCATTCGCCCCTTCTGGACGCGGAGATCACGTGAGCCAAACCGAGTTAGGAGGTCGGTTGACCACTCTGTGTTAATCCCTGTGTTACGTGTGCTGCGGAATCTCCGCTCGCTTAGTCGCTTCCCCCACCAGTCTAATCGATGCTCAGTCCACATGGCGCTGATGAATACCAGGTCTCTCACAAACAAGACATTTATTTTAAACAACTTTTTTTACAACTCATGATCTGGATTTCCTCCTGTTGACAGAGACCTGGTTGAAGCCAGGTGAGTACAGCGCCTTTTCGGAGCTCCTCCCTCCCGGCTGCTCCTTCTTCAGCACCCCGCGAGCTGCCGGTCGTGGGGGCGGTCTGGCCGCTATATTTAAGGAGCACTTCAGATGCCGGGCGATAATCACTACTAATTATTCCAGCTTTGAACTGCAGCTGTTCGTGATCGACCTCACCTGCCCTGTGCTGTGTGCCACAGTTTATCACCCACCCAGATTTAATAAGGACTTCCTTCAAGAGTTCTCTGAGTTCTTGTCTGAATTCATCCCAAAGTTTGATAAGCTGTTGATTTGTGGAGATTTTAATATTCATGTTTGTTGTGCAGCAAATCAACTGGCCATTGAATTCAATGGCCTTTTAGATTCCTTCGATCTCACTCAATCTGTTAATGCACCAACACATGAGCATGGGCACACTCTTGACCTTGTCATTTCTCACGGGCTTTCAGTTTCCCTTAGAGGAATAGTTGTCACTGCTATCTCGGATCACCTCCCTGTTGTTTTCGATTTTGCTGCCCCTCCACCTGCCAATAAGCCAGTCTCCCCAGCTCGCAGACACCGAATCTTTACTCCATCAACGGCCGGGGAGTTCGCTGCCTCCTTCAAGAACTCTCAGCTGTTTGATGACTGTGGGCTGGCTCCTACCCTTTGTCCAGACAGCCTACTCTCCACTTTCCATTCAAATTGTTCTGCGATTCTTGACTCTGTTGCCCCTTTTCGGCTAAGAACTTCCAAAACCAAATCAGGTCCTTGGTTGAACGACCACACCCGTCTGCTCAGACAACGATGCAGACAGGCTGAACGGCGGTTGAAAAAGGATAAACTGCAAACTCAGTTTGGCTGCCTACCAGAGGGCTCAAAAGAAGCCAAATACAAATACTTGTCCTCCATTATAGCTAACAGCTCTTACCATCCGAGATTGCTATTTAGCACTATTGATTCTGTCATCAATCCATGCCCCACTGTCCTGTCTGATGCCTCCACTGCAATGTGTGAAGAGTTTGTGTCCTTCTTCACTGATAAAGTGGCATCTGTAAGGATATCTGTAACACAGAATATCTGTAATATGAATATGTCCCTTGTTGATGTCTGCGCTTCTTCGGCACCAACTGCTGTTTTCGAGCGGTTTGAGACCATTTCTCTGTCGTCTTTTACTAAGGTGGTTAGTGGCATGAAACCCACAAACTGTCCCTTAGATATTATTCCAGCCAAGTTTTTGAAGGAGGTTCTGAGTTTTGTTGGGCCATGTCTGCTTGTCTTTATAAATACTTGTCTTAGCTCAGGGTCTGTTCCAGCTGCCTTCAAACACGCTATGGTTAGGCCCCTTTTAAAGAAACCGCATCTTGACCCCTCTATGCTCTCCAATTTTAGACCTGTCTCCCATTTGCCTTTTCTTTCCAAAGTGTTAGAAAAAGTTGTTCTTATTCAATTACAGACGTTTTTGGAGATCAATTCTACTCTCGACAAATTTCAATCTGGTTTTAGATCCCGACATAGCACCGAGTCAGCGCTATTAAAGGTGCACAATGATATTGCCTTGTCCGTCGATGCTGGTAATCCTGCTGTGCTGGTGCTGCTGGACCTCACTGCTGCCTTTTGATAGTCGACCACGCAGTCCTTGTATCTCGCCTAGAGCAGCACGTTGGCGTTTGTGGCACTGCTCTCCAGTGGTTTAGGTCATACCTAGCAAACAGGAGTTTTTCCATCGTGATTGGCGACCACTGCTCCTTAGCTGCATCCCTGTCCTGTGGGGTGCCACAGGGATCTATTCTCGGCCCTATTCTATTTTCATTGTATATGCTTCCTCTGGGATCAATTATAAAAAAACACAAATTGTCTTTTCACTTTTATGCTGACGATCTGCAGATATATTTGCCCATGTGTCCAAACGAGAACAATGCTCTTACTAAGCTGCTGGACTGCATTACTGATATAAAGCAGTGGCTGGCACAGAACTTTTTGCATTTAAATGACAGCAAAACTGAATGTATTTTGTTTGGTTCACCACCTATGTCAAATTTTCTCACCACAAACTCTGGCACTCTGGCCCCCTTTTTTAAATCACATGTTAAAAATCTTGGGGTAATATTTGACAATCGACTCAAATTTGACAAACAGATTAGTTCTGTTGTCAGCACAAGCATCTTTCAGGCCCGTCTCCTGGCCAAAGTGAAATCTTTTCTTAGTCGGCAGGATCTCGAGAAGGCAATCCATGCTTTTATCAGTTCAAGACTGGACTACTGTAATGCCCTTTACGTTGGCCTCAGCCATTCTTCAATCTCTCGCCTTCAACTTGTGCAGAACGCCGCTGCCCGATTTTTAATAGGCACGTCCAGACGTGAACACATTACCCCTGTGCTGTCGTCACTCCACTGGCTTCCAGTCCGTTTTAGAATTGATT
>JAOPJH010000138.1:232115-242251 GCA_027122575.1 Merluccius polylepis | reverse complement strand
TTGGAAGAAATATATATATGTATACGTATATGTATACGTATATGTATGTATATATATATATATATATATATATATATATATATATTTCTTTGTTCATAAAACGCATCGACTGAAAACAAACAACTCTGTTTACATTAGGTTTCTGTCCCTTTTATTGCATTTGCATTTTTTTTTAAACAAAGGGTTTTGTGTTGGTGAGCAGGAAAGCACCATGACTGGCCAACCACTGCTTCTCCCGTTTAGTACGACCAGGGCCGTGTCCACGCCACGGCCAACACATGAATTGGCCACCCTGAATGCCAGCCCTACTAAATCTGGAATATGAATAACGTTAAGGTTGTGTAGTATACGTGTAGTATACATTCTCCACATGCTCTGCGAAGGCTAGGTGTTGTGGTCTGGTGCCCCCTGTGTTATCCTGTGCCACTCCTTAGTGTGGACAGCCACTGGATAGTGCTGTGTTTCCCATAGCTCACATCTGAAGCTCAACTGCCTTCAACAACTAAGCCAACGTAATTCTTGATCAGCCTAACAAGCTTAATTAACAAATAATCAATAGCGAATGAACATGCTTAACGTCCAATTTACAATTCAATGAAAATTCACTCCCCTGCACATTGCATATTTTTATTAAAATAAATCCTTACTGTATAATAAACAAGGCACATTGTAATATATACCTGTATGAGACCTATCTGTTGGTTTGGTGATTTATTTCCATGAGATTAATTGTAATTCAATCACAATTCTGTTGCATTAAATGACACATTTTCTAATATCTGACTCACTCATGTTTCATATTTTTAAATCAATTGATTTTCACCTAAATAAAAGGCTGAATACTACAATGTATTAACACGTTAATTACTATAGAGAAAATCATATAGGCCTACGTTGCGACTATTTCCAAAGGGCTGCTGATTGTTCTCGGACAATCCCCATGTGAAGCCATTTCCCTGCTGGGTGAATGATGACGGGGTGAATGGTGATGGGGTGAATGGTTACAGGTGTAATGGTGACGGGGTGACGGGGTGAATGGTTACAGGTGTAATGGTGACGGGGTGAATGGTTACAGGTGTAATGGTGACGGGGTGAATGGTGTCAGGTGTAATGGTGACGGGGTGAATGGTGTCAGGTGTAATGGTGACGGGGTTAATGTTGACAGGTGTAATGGTGACGGGGTGAATGGTGACAGGTGTAATGGTGACGGGGTGAATGTTGACAGGTGTGATGGTGACGGGGTGAATGGTGACAGGTGTAACGGGACAGGTCGCTCTGCGTCGGGTGGTCTTCGCATCGCAGTAAAAGTGGACGGATGGTCGGACGGTTCCTCGGACTGGTTGTGGTGTTTGATCCAGAGAAAGGAGACATCTTTATTCTCCACCGGCGAGACTGTTGTCGCCATCAGACACACCGTCCAGGTAGCATCATGCTACTCACTCTCCTCCAGCAGCGCGGCTGGCTAGCCGGCTAGCGCTAGCCTCCTCCTCCTCCAGCAGCCCGCTCGGTGTGAAGACACGTCCACAGTCCGGTGTGCTCGACGTGTGTGTGGCTGCTGCTCGGCATGCAGAGGACCATGCTAGCTACCGCTCCGGGCTTCACGGACCTCCTGCCAGCACAGTAAGGTAGGTACACGATGTGTACATAACGCTGTGGCTGTTATGAACGCTGCCATTCAACGTCGTATCACTTTGCCGAGTGTTGGTATTTTGACCACTATGCATGGAGGCTAGCTGTTAGCTTGCCTTGCGGAGGGGGCTAACGGTTAGCCAGGTTTAAATGGTCCCCATGCGTGGATGCGTGGACGGCTATTGTTGTGTGCAAATACGTGCTTGGTGAGGTCAACCACTGGGTTGAAGAGTCGAATAATGTCGTTATTAACGAGCATGTTATGTATTTAATAGGTCAACGTTAACTTTTCTCCCCCAAAAAGTAAGTCTTATATGGCACTAAACAGTATATATTTTAGGATTTTGTCATGCCATGCTGTATATACCAGAGTGAAATGCTCTCTACAACAGAATCACTTGAACTTGATGCTTCCCCAACGCTAACGAGACCGGTCCATGTGGGACTGTGTGTGGACATGTACACGTCTCTCTTGGACCACCAGGGAGAGACAACCAGGGAGAGGATCTTGTGGTCTGTGTTGAGTCGCTCTCAGCAGCCAGCGACCAGTCCTCCTCCTGGGACCCAGCCGGCCAGCAGGCTGAAGAATGTGCTCTTTCAGGAGCCAGCTGGCCGGCATGGGACAGAGCCAGGGAGCCCTTACTGAGAAGACTGGCTCAAGTGGATATTTAGTCGTGTGTGTGTGTGTGTGTGTGTGTGTGTGTGGGGGGGGTTCACGTTGGGAAAGCAAAAATGTCACCCCCAACACATTATCAGTGCTGTGGTTTCACCCATCAATGTTCCTCATCAAACCTCCCGGGTGTAGGAACACATGTGCACTGGGTTCTTACTGTATGCGTTGTATTAGTATAGTAATAATAGCTAGAACACCAGCATTCATACCATGGCAATACAAGGCTGTTGATCCAGGGCATGGTTAGCATGACTACTTATGAACTTATGAGAGTTTGAACTCATGAGAGTTTGACTCATGATGGGGATGTTACTCTGTGAAGCTGATTTCAACAGCTTTTCACTTCCACTTCCCTGATGAATTACATTTTTTCTCCAGATGTAAGAACACATTTGTTTGGTATACAGACCCTAACAAATGTCACATCATGATTTCAATAGTTTGTTCAGTGAAAATTAAAATTGTAATGCAGAAATTATAATTCCCGCTAATAGAGAATCATATCACAATATGATTTTAAAAAATGTATTTATTTTTACCATATCGTTCAGCCCTAGAGCAAATTACAGATGACTGATGAGTTTAAGGTCTGGCTCCTCCTGGTTAATGCCTATAGTTAACACTCACAGATGAAGAAAATGGCAGAACTCCTACACTGGTTGACAACTTTTTATCAAGTCTGCAGCCAAAAACGATGTTAAGCAATTGATTTATCCATTCTAGAGATCAATTCACTGGTTTTACACAATTATCTTTGTGACTAATCAATTAATGTTCCTCTTTTCTATGTTGTTTCTGATTTTTAACTAGGCCTGTAAACCTACATGTCAACATATTCATCTTTATTGCTGTCAGCGTGGTGTATTCATGACATGGTGCCATAATCTATACAAATAATCAATATAACAAATTATTACCCGTTTGGTGTGTCAACAAACCTAAATAGGTTAACACATGGGCTACCCAATTTCTACTTTGTGGGTTCAATAGCTATGTTTTGGCATGCAGTGATGTAAATGTTAAACACGATAGTCTATTTCCTCCACCATGTCTGTTAAATAAATTGAATGGCTTTGATGAAATTGGCTTTTTAAGTTGAGCTAATCTGTTGGAATGTATTTTTGTGATGAACGTCAGTGGACTTTTGACTTAAAGCCTTATACGATTAGTGTCTGGATCCAGACATTACCACAGGGCATATTTCACAAAATTTAATTTCACAGAAAAAAGTTAATTCTAAAAGAATCTCCTGAAAAACATCAAATTATATTTTGACCGACTTCAAAGTGAGTGTTCAAACGTTTACCATTGAGTTGGTGAGACTTGCACTGGGATCAGACTAGTGCCTGATCAAAGGAAAGTCGCCTTTATTAAAATAAATATCATTATCAAAATCAAATTAACTCAAACCTTACTCATTAACCCCCAAAACACAACTTGATATTGCAGTAAAAGTCATTATTTCATTTCACATATGTGTGTAATCTGGCCTTGACGATGGCCCAACTAATCAAAAGATGTCAGCATTCATGAAGCAAAACAGCAACACAATCTTTGTGTTGCCACTATCCCTTCAGAAACAGTTGGCAGGTAGTGAATATAACTAAGAAACTAAATGAGCTTATGTCTGAGGGAAGTTCTGACCTGCCATGATATCAACCAACAGACTGACGACACAAACATCACAGAGCCAGGCCAGACTGGGGAAGGACCTTTATTTAGAGCCTGTGTGGCTCTTTGGTAACACGATCTACGACAGAAATGTTTCGGGCCGTGCCCAAGAAATGTTATGTGTATTATGACATGAATGCTTTCAAAAAACTATTGAATAAAGAAAGTAGCTAAAACAATTATTTTAGCTAATTTAATTCTTGGATATGATGGTATTATCCTCAAGGGAAAATGGTGCACCTCCTGAGGGGAAATTACTTCCTCGACTAACTCCCTTGGGATATTCCTGAACAAAAATATCCTCATACCAACCAATGTCCCTGTTGGTACTTGGTAGGCCTCTTGGTTCCAGACCAGCTTTGCCAGACGTTATATCTAGGACTGCAACTAATTATTTCACAGGCGATTAATCAAACTGTTTTTTCGATTAATCATTTAGTCTAGAAAATGTCATCAATAATAGCAAATGCCGTCACAAGTTACCAGAGTCCAAAGTGATGTCTTAAATTTGCTTGCTTTATCTGACAAGCAGCCAATAGATTGTTTTAGTGATCCATTAACCAAATATTTGAATTTCTGAAGCGTCAAGCAGCATGTGTTTGGTATTTGTACTTGATAAATTACCCAAATTATGAATCAATTATAAAACCAAATATTCAATATCGATTTTAATCGACTAATCGTTGCAGCCCTTGTTATTTCAAAGTGTGTAAAGGTTCACAAATGCATCACACACTCTCATTTGGTCAACAGTTGTTGGATGAAACTAAATTTGTCTCAAGGTCATGATGTGTGGTTGATTGGAAAGTTGGCTGTTCAAACTCCCAGGAAGGCTTTTAGAATGACATGGCAGTATTGGTACTACTCACAAAACACTGTCATGAAGGTGACATGCTTGATGCTATTGGAGATGGTGTATTAAATGGCAGTTTGTTTGTGTAAGAAAACAATCAGGCAAAAAGAGAACAACCTTGATTGGTGTCACTTGCCTTACAAATTTCTTTGTAAGGTGGGCTGCATCTTTGTATTTACCATACAAATATTGTTTTAATACCAGAAATGAAGCAGATCAGTATACCAAATGACTGAACCAGAGCTGTTTCCACTCGATGCCTGTTTTACATACTGAGACAGTTTGATGGATGGCACCTACACCTGCCTGTATTCGAATGGGCTGAAGGTCCTGGGGATTTCCATTCATGCAAATAGTGGGACAAATGCAGTTTCCCCCAATACTCCGAATACAGTCTCTGTACACTCTTAAAAAGAGGTAAAAGTGATATTCATAACGCATTGTAAAGGCTAGCAGCCTTAATTGACAACAAGTGTTTGGTCTGTGTTTACAGCATCTGTATAGAACTCTATCCCCATCCTACTTCCACCAAATACTTGGATGCTGTATTATTGTACTGCAATACTATTGCCAAGGAAGTTGGCATTCCTAGTGTGCATTGTAAAAATACTCACTCAAGACACTGCCCAATTCCAAAATGTTTTAGTATCTCAACTATATTTTTAGAAATATGTGTTTATTAATTGTTGTCAGATGGTCCCACCAGTTAACCAGACTAAGCTAGAAAGATGGATGTAGTTATCTAATTCTCCAGTAGGGGTCAGTAGCTCATCAAGCCTTACCCATTCAGCCGAACGTGCTTCCTTTATCTGTGACCAAATGATTGCTGTCAAATGCAGACTGACCTGCCTGTGGTGGCCTGTGGGTGTCTCTTGGTAACAGATGGGGTAATTGTGTTCTAGTGTCTGGGTATGACCAAAGGAGAGCCAGCCCCTGCCACTCTGGCTCTCTGAGATTCACAGGGAACGCTCTGCTGACACTTGTGGTTTTCCTTTCATTTTAAAGTCTTCTCACTAGCTTGGGTTAACATCCACCACCAGCCACTTTCTGGTCAGGAGGCCAACTCTTTTTTTAAAACTAGAAATTAGATGGCTGGTGAAATGCTTTGACTGCCAGGTGAATTCTGGGATATCTTTTGCCTCTCTTTGGGCAGCACAGGACATAGTCTTGACTTCTACAGTGTATAACTATGTGTATGCTCTTATTTTGAAATGTCTATTGATGATAACTGACGAACTTATTCAGTGAAGACATTATAGTGGTTTAATACAAATCATAGCTGATGTGACTCATTGGGTCACTGTTGTATCAACGGCTTCCTTCATACGCTGTTCATTTTTCATGGAAAACGTACGTTCAGCCTCATCTCTTGCTCCCTCTTCTTTTGTCTCCTCTCCTATGCTTGTTGTACATTGACATTGCTCTGTGAATGAAGTCGTCAAGTCTGCCATGATGGTTTTTTCTTTATTTTTTTTATTCTCAGCTATCCCTGCCATGTCCTCTCTCTCCCCCTCACCGCCTCTGAAAGATGGGCACACTTCTCTCACGGTTATTCCTTTAGTTGCCTAGCAACTCGCAAGATGGGCTTTTGTGGGTGGCGCTTGCCCCCCTTCGTATCAGAGGGCGGGGGCGGGGTCTGGTGATATTGTATGGGACTAAGATTGCCTTAGATGGGACATGATGTTAGAGAGGGCTCGATCGAGACACAATACATGAGCTTGTTCTGCTAGTTCTGAACGGAGCCCCACATTTTGTAGTAGCGGCTGTCCTGCTGTTCCCGTGGCTCCCCAGCCCCCCAGCATCATCACACCAATGGTCCTTCAAGTTGGAGGTTGCCACGACAACGACGACAGAGGAGTCGGGGAGTGTGTTCTGTTAGCCACGTGCAACAACATAAAATGAGAAGAGGTGTTTTACAGCTGATTGGTGCCTCTAGTCATTATCCACCTATTCAACAAAAAAACTTCAGTGCATCAGTTTCAGTGCTCGAAGTGGGCCGGTACGCACCGGTACGCACGTCTACATTTTACCCTTTAGCGCTTAGCGTACCGGCACTTTTTCTTGCGTACCGGCACTTGTCACAGGTTGCCGGTACTCTACTTTGCCC
This sequence comes from Merluccius polylepis, assembly GCA_027122575.1. Lineage (NCBI taxonomy): Eukaryota > Metazoa > Chordata > Actinopteri > Gadiformes > Merlucciidae > Merluccius > Merluccius polylepis. Next base: position 235,318 of record JAOPJH010000138.1, on the reverse strand, counting down.
TAACCAGGGGCGGATCTACCGGGGTGCATTCTCTTCTGCTATCCGTTATCCATTTGGGCATTTGTCAACCTCACAATGAAAAAATAAAGTAACATGTTTCATGACAAAATCACTTTGCAGTAACCTATGTATAATCAATCAATCAAACTGGGAAAGAGGCAAAGCAGGTGCAAGAGAACGGCAGAGAAACCGACGTCTCTGTATGGCGGCTGCTATCTTGGAGGCAAACCCTTTTGCTGATCCACCTTCTGCCTATTCTTCAAGGCAATCACTGGGTAAAGCAGTCAAGCGTGTGCCATACAAAATTATTTCAATCACAATAAGAAGAAACGAAAATAAGTTGTATCCGACGCAACCAAATGTATGATTAGGCAGTTCTGTGATAGAGATGACATCTCCTGGCAGGATGCCGTCAAAATCAGGAAGGGAGGGCTGAAGACCAGGGTACAGAAGCATCACCTTTCTATGTCCCTACTGGAGGCCTATGTCTCTACAAAGAAGATTTGTGGTAGGGAAATCCTCATTTGCCGAGCTGTGCCCCTTTCACATGCTCCCAAGGGCAGACACTAGGGCTACATGATTCTTGCTAAAATATGAATCACGGTTTATCTCCCTAAGAATTGAGATCACGATTCTCTCACAATTCTTATTTTTTTCAATAAAAACATTTATTGCATTCTTTACTGCACACATTTATTACACTCTTCGCCTCGGACATGTTGCCTGCATGAGCAGCTTTTGTGCGTAGCGTTCTCTGCTGCGGCTCACACGCCTGTGTTGTCCACACAGGCAGCGTTTCTGCTGTGGCGCTGCAGCGAGGCTCTGCCAGCCAACCATATCTTTCTACATTGAGTTAATGTCCTTAAATAATACAATGTTTAATTGAGCGTTTAACAGAGCGCTTAATTTTGAAACGAACACAGGAAGTGTTTTAAATATTTTATTCATATGTCACATTCTACAGATATAGACATTGAAAAAATAAGTGAGACTCCGAATCTTTAGTCTCGCATAGCCAGACCTATTGCCACATTTGGTTTTAGCGTTGTGCCAGCACTGGAGAAGGGTCTGGCTCAGCTCACTGTCATTCTGGTATAGGGTGAAAAAAAACTCCATCTTGTTTGTATTTCTTTAACCAATCACAATCATCTTGGGCCAGGATGCATGGTATAAGCCTGCCCAGAGCAGTCGCCCAATGGCAGGCTTGGCGTCTTATACCAACAACCTACATCCGGTAAACCAGACTACCGTATCTATAAATGAGACGTGCGATGGGCTGTGTGGCTGCTCTAACTTGTTAACATTGGCGCCGAAATGAAAAGCAAGAGGCAACGCCACGCACACGTGCTGCTCACACAGGCAGTATGTCCTGGATGTGAGTATTGAATTAATAACGTGTTTTGCTTTACATCAAAGTGTGATTGTTTTCGAGACTGGGATTGCTCTGAAGCAAAGAAGTCGACACTGAATCGACATGGATGTATGAATCGAGATTGTGATTTTTTTACGATTAATCGCGCAGCCCAAGCAGACACCCCAAGAAATGTCTGCCTCTATAAATATGAGAACACAAATCTCCTTCATGAGTGTGTCGATAAGCACCTACCAAGGCAGGGTTTCAGGGGAGTGGACTAAGGGTGCTCCAATCAGGATTTTTGGGGCCGATCACTGGAACCGATTACGGGGTCTATTTAAAGCCTTTTCTTTATCGTGTAGCATTATTTATTTATTAACTATTCTTAACTAGGGTTGGGTATCGTTTGAAATTTATCGATTCCGATTCCGATTCTGCTTATTGATTCCGGTTCTTATCGATTCCCCGTTTCGATTCCAAAATGGTAAAAAAAGGTCAAATGTTTAGAAAACAAAAATATCTTTATTCTTTTAAGTGTAAACTGTTTAGAACCATGTAAATTAGAATTTTTTTATAGAAAATATAAAAATAAAAGTCCATCCGAGCAGCAATAGGGGCCAAATTCTAGAACTAACGTGCATTCAGTGCACAGCACCTAAAGCTGCCTACAACCAAATAAACAATAAAACAGAGGGTATGTTATGTATGCAACTCAACAGTTCTTGTTAAGAAAAATCAGCATATCAGCCTTTTCTGGTAGTATGCGTGATCTTTCTGGGCAAATAGTGTCTCCAGCAGTGGAGAAAACCCTCTCGCTAGGGGTTGAGGAAGCCTGCACGCACAAATACGGAAAGGCCACCTCTGATAGCAAAGGATATGTGGTTCTTTTGTTCCACCACCAGGCAGCAGGGTCTTCAGATGTCATGGTTGGTGGCATCTCTTGGTACATCTTCAGCTCTCTGTCAGTCTGGTGCTGGATGGACATGGTGCTGTTTGATAAGATTTTCATCTTCAGGCTGTCTTCAGCGGCAAAAAGCTCCTCAAGCGGTGACATTATAGCCCTTGCAGGGAGGTGGCTGCTCCTCCTCTTCCTCACTCTCCTCTCCTTCTTCTTCCTCATCATTCTCTCTTTGTTGTCTTTTCTCCCCCTCTGACTGCATTGTTACACCATCTTCACCACGGCCCTGTTCTGTTGGCTGTTCAGACTCAGTCAGCTTTCCTGCCATCATCTTCTCCTTGACCCGGTCCCAGACAGTGCTGTCCTCCACATGGTGTTTGAAACGAGGGTCTAATGCAGTGGCCTCTTCAAGAAAGTTTCTGATGCCATCAGTCTGGTACCGCTTGGAAAGGTTTACCCAGACAGCCTGCTTAAGGTTGGACGCAAACACTGTGTCTCCCTCATTAACAGTGAAATGCTTCTCAAGCTTTTGGAGAATTGGAAGGATCTGACCGCAAGTGGGGCTCTTTTCGGAGGAAACACAGAGTGTGGATGTGTATAACACTCTCATCAGATTGATGAATTCCTCTGCCTTTCTGATATCGTCATCTGTCAGTCGAGCAAGTCGGTCCCTCTCCATTGGCTTTCTCAGACGCTGATCCAAGCTGGCTGCTTGAATTGCAGGATATTGCTCAAGGAATCGTTCCAACATCAAGTAGAGGGAATTCCAACGAGTTCTCACATCAAGAATTAGGGAGTGTTGAGGCAGATCTAAGACAACCAGATTTAGAAATTAGATTATTTTTTATTTTAGTTTTAACAGTTTTAGTCCTATTCTACTTGTGTGTGTGTGTGTGTGTGTGTGTGTGTGTGTGTGTGTGTGTGTGTGTGTGTGTGTGTGTGTGTGTGTGT
>JAOPJH010000138.1:124707-135918 GCA_027122575.1 Merluccius polylepis | reverse complement strand
TGTGTGTGTGTGTGTGTGTGTGTGTGTGTGTGTGTGTGTGTGTGTGTGTGTGTGTGTGTGTGTGTGTGTGTGCACCTTGCTGATGTCAGGCTCCGATTTACTGGTGCACATGCTCTGTAGCTCTCTGATCAGGTCTGTCTCTTCGTCTGAAAACAATGACAGACACATAGACTCCCCCGCTGCTGTCCTGCAACACACACATACTGAGCAATTGTACCTGAACTGGAGTCTAGAGGCATGTTGTTCCATTCTATAGCAATGCTCATAGTTTGTTATCATTAGCATCATTCTTGTCCTACTGATATAGATCTGGGGAAGGACCCAGCAGAGATAATTCAGTTCCTCGGTTGTATATGAAAGAGAGGGTACTGCTGCCCTCTGCTGGCTGTTCATATTACAGAAGATTATACACATGACAACAATGGCAACAAACATCCCACTGACCTCTGGGTGTTGCCGTTGGTGAGACTGACATCAACACTGGACAGTGATCCTGCAATAGCAAAATAAACATCTATGACTTTCCAATCACTTTGACCTCATATATCCAATGGACCCTTTTCACAGAGGCTTCATCGTGGGACAAACACAGCTGTCACGCATAACACTAATCACGGGTCTGCTCCTTTTCTATACCAGGACACGGTAGACTAAACTAGTGAAGATAAGTCTACTACCCGTGTCCCGGTACATAAAAGGAGCAGACCCATAATGATTTATTATTCCTACTTTGTAATTGTTTTTGTTAAGTCACCACACCCCTCTTACCCTCTCTGAAGGAGCCTCCGCTACTCCAGCTGTTGGAGGAGCTTGTTTTCTTTCGAGGGCTTGTATTTGCTCGTCGCCACATACCGCTAGCCCGCCCCTTCCTCTCGCTGCCACCACTTCCCTTACAGGAACCAATGGCTGAGAGCGGGAAGGTCCCGCCCCTCAACTCCAGCAGGTACCGGTCAAGTTCTAAAAACCCAAAGAGCACAAAGTCAAAATGTGTTCACTTCACACTGGTCTTGCGGCTGTGCCACCACAGCAGAAGCACAACCACAGAGCATAATCTGTACCTTCATTTAAATACACTGCAGATCCCTGTGTGAGACTGAATGCCGGACCATGTATACGGATGTGTGGCGGATGTAGAATACTGGACTAGAGATGTAGATGTGAGAGCAGCCGCTGCATAGGTGCAGTATATGTGATACATTGTCCACCTCATAAGTCAGTCTGACCTTTAGAGTATTTTCCTATATCTCCTGCCTGAACTCGCTCACTTTGAATTACACACACGCACGCACACACACACGCACCGGCTCTCGGCAGGGGGCAGCCCGGGAGAACAGCCTTGTTGAGCAAGATGCTGAGGGCGGCTTTCACCACTGCCTGCTGCCCGGCACTCAGGCCCTGGTTGCTAGGAGACACCTTTTTGGGCGACGATGGAGACGGGCGCCTGGCTGTCACCCGGGAAACCATGGCTTCCTCCACACGCGGGACGATGATGGCGTTCCACAGACGCGCCAGCCATCTGAGGTCATGCACACACAGGCAACACACAAGAGATGCAAACAAACAAACACAGGAGACGGTTAATAAACATGACTACTTGCATGCACTTGAACAGCAGACAGGCTAGCCTGTTTTAGTCTTCATATATTCAAAAGTTAACAGTGCTTAGCATGCACACACACACAGTAAGAAATGGACTGACTTGGTGGTGGCCTGGGGTGTGTGAGGGACCAGCGGACAGGACAGGAAGAGCTGGGGGCCCAGCAGGGCTTCTGGACAGCCCAGACGGGACACACATGCGTTGAGCTGCTGCCACACCTGACACACCCATAGCACAGAGCGCTCCATGTGGCCCTCAGGGGCCCACAGCCCGGTCCCCACCTGGAGAGAGAGATAAAGAGAGAGAGAAAGAAAGACACAGAGAGAGACACACACATACAGAGAGAAAGAGAGAGAGGAAAAGAGGATATATAAAGAGATACAATAGTAATAGAGAGGAATATGGGATCGAGAGAGAGAGACAAAGAGTCACTGTCAAGTCTAAAGCACAATCAGTTATTTAAACATCCCAACTGACCTTGTGCAGCAGTTTCCTGTGGAGGTGCCTTCCCAGAAGCCCGTGCAGTGGCTCTTGCTCCCAGCGCAAGGTCACCCAGCGGAAGTGCTGCTGGAGGCGGAGCTCACAGCCCTGGAGGTGTGGCTTAGACAACGTGCCAATCAGGTAGCAGCCATCCCGGAAGTAGTGAGGACCTACAGGTGTCATCAAAGTGTACATTTATATAAGTGCTATAATATGTAATCTTGGTACCAAAAGAAAGATAACACCTGTGAGATTGTCGTGCAAGTGAAATAATCAATGTGGTTTACTACTGGGTCAGAGTGAATGAAGCTAGAACACATTTTAAATGGAAGATTTCAAATATGAAAATGGAAATACATTTGATTTTTTACAGTGAATACCACCGAGTGCATTATCAGCTTGCAGCGCTATAGCACAACATCGGATGAGTGATGATCCCAGAATGGGTCAAGATTTGATGCCAATAAAGGGAAGTAGAGCAAACATAGAGAGGTTTTAGTAGAGGTAGGTTTAGGCGGAGTCTCCAAATAAATAAAACCAATAAATCCAATGCAAAAATTGCAATACAAATGTGAGGAGATACAAACTGTTCAATTTTGACATTTGACACCTTGAAAGATAAGGGCGAAAAGAATTCAATGACACCAAGCCCAACCATCGCAATTGAACCATACGGCCACCAGATGGCGATAAAGACTGTGTGTCCTGACTGAAGGCAGTGGACCTATTTCCTGTGAAACCCTCTCTTAGCTACTATACATTATTGTAACCCTGGCTGTGTTCGGAACCGCATACTAACGTACTGCCTACTACATACTCAATGAGTATGTGCATATTGCCTACATATTGCCTACATATTGCCTACAAAATGAACGATTAAGTATGCCATTACCAGCAGACCGTTCACACTGAAGTATACAGCCAAGTATCCCAGAATGCATTTCGTACCAACCGGCAAATTGTGAATTATCTGAAGAGATGCAATGCATTGTGGGGCATTGCATTGTCCAGTACATCTGGGTGTTTCTCGTGTACACGAAATCCACATACTATGCAGTGTGAATGCACTACATACTCAACTTGACGTCATACTTAGTATGAATAGTACGTTAGTATGCGATTTCAAACACAGCCAGTGTGTCAGGTTTCAAAATGGTACCCGAATACCTGGATTATGGAATTAATGGAAAATGTTTTTTGGCCTCTAGTTCACTGATTTTTATAAGTGATATGGTTTGGACTTTTGGAATCAGTGGAAAAGATTGCAATTGCTATGCATGTGCAAAGTTATGAAACTCATAACTCTTGTTGTTACATGTTTATTATTTTGTTTGGGGGTTGGAATTGTGTTTACTTTAGCCAATAATGGTTACGATAGACTAAAAGTTGAGAATCTAATCATTCCAGGAGTGTGACTGCTTTGTCATGTGTTTAAATGCCTTAAGATGTCTTTGCTTTTGGGTGGCCCGGATACGTTGTTTAGCAGCTCCAGTTCAAAGGTACTGCAGTTCAAGAGTATTCCAGAGCAGTGCCGCACCAGTCCATACCTGTGGGCAGAGCGAGGCTGGTAGAGCCTCTGTTGTCCAAGCTGTGGCACAGGTCCCCCAGCAGGCCGGCCAGGGAGGAGGTCTTATCCAGACCCTCCAGCAGAACCAGCACCGAGCCTGAAGCAGACACTCGGCCCACCGGGACCAGGAAGCCTGGAGAGAGAGAGAGGTCACATGATCAATTGGGCTAATAGCAGTCTAGTTGCTAGATGGAACATGATCAACAGGGCTAGTAACAGCCTTGTTGCTAGGTGACATGATCAACAGGGCTAGTAACAGTCTCGTTGATAGAGGTCACATGATCAACAGGGCTAGTAACAGTCTCGTTGATAGAGGTCACATGATCTACAGGGCTAGTAACAGTCTCATTGCTAGAGGTCACATGATCAACAGGGCTAGTAAGAGTCTCGTTGCTAGAGGTCACATGATCAACAGGGCTAGTAAGAGTCTCGTTGCTAGAGGTCACATGATCAACAGGTCTAGTAACAGTGTTGTTGCTACAGGTCACATGATCAACAGGGCTAGTAACAGTTGATAGTTTGCTGTGTACAAATGAATGGATGTAATTGACTTTCATTTTTAAACATTGCCTATTTGATTGTGAGGACTAGCCGGTTTTTAAGCTGCCGGTGTTCTGCCTTGATGCAAATGTTACTGGTAATGGTCACATTTGCACTGGTATTGGTAAATAATAGTTATAATATATTTATTGTTTCGATTGTTCTTTGTCAAATACCCAGCTGCTAATCGAATTAGAACAAAGGCCATACTTTTCCATTATTCAACCGATATTCATGCATATTATTGTTATTCTGCAACCATAGTGCTTAGCGTGTGTGTGTGTTCATTTACCACAGCTAATGAAAGTCTCCAGCAGCTGCTCTTTGGTCAGGCTTTCATCCACCTCTACCCTGATGACATCACAGGCAACGCCCCCAGCTTCCTGTTTGGTCTGAGAAGAGAGGAGGGAAGCAGAGCGTGGAGAAAATGGAAATGAGATGAGGAGAGAAGTGGAGAGAGGGGCAGGTTGTCATGGAAACAAAGAGGATCTGCTGGGGTAACCACAGCCATAGGTAACGAAAAGAGAGGAAAGATACATTTACCAGAGCATGGTTTAAAAATATCTAAGATGGCCGCCAGACATTGTGTCTCGGTCGAAGTGCAACCCAGCTAATGTGCCTCATCTGGGAAATACTTGAATGTATGGACTCATATCGTCAGCATCAGACATACCGATGCTGTTTCCATAGCAACCCATCCATTAGCTGTGTAGCCGTAACCAAGATTGCCAAGATTAATCCAAGATCGATATCATCAGTTATTCATTAATATTCATGATATTAAAAAATGTTGGCATAAAGGCAGGAATTTTTAGCATATCAATTACCAACTACAAATGAAACAGTTCTAGAAATGCATATCATTCACAACAAAATACCTAGAACACCTTGTATGTGGAAATAATTGTAGATGCTTATCATCATCAGGGATTATCCAATACCTAATCTGAGATCCAGCAGTCCTACTATGTTATAGCAGAACTTCTGGGGGGAGACGGTACAGAGCCTGGGCCAGAAACCGACAACTGAAAGGGGTAGAGTTAGGCCTTGTTTCCCGTTGTGTTATGGCGATATTCTACCAAAAAGAAACTCCTTCAGAAGTGGCAAGATGAAGCTTTCAGAAGAGGATTTTACAGTGGCCAGTCTACACGTGTTGATTTGAAACCTTTACAGACACTTTTGTCTAAGAACGTTGGTGTCTGGACAGGATGTTTTAGCTTATCCTCCCATTTTACTAGTGCTGGCTGAGTTTATGTTAGCCGTCATCTTATTATGCACTTATAGATCCCCGCCCCCAACAGCATTATTGGTCAAAACAAATATGACGTGAAAGAAAGTGAAACACCCCGTTCACCCAGATTTGAGTTTGTCTGATTTGTGAGCCAATCGGATACTGTACCAAGTAACAATGTGATCCTTTATCATCTAGTGCCATGCGGTCCAGTTTGTACCTTGATGCAGCGAGCGATCTGATTGGCTATGTGCTCCTGACAGCTGCCCTCCACCCCATGGAAGATGAGGTTCCCATACTGCTCCACCTGTTCAGACAGACCAGCAAAACATCAACACATCCATTTATGAACCAATGTAAGCATGACTGTGTAAGGATGCATGGTACTATTCACTCCACGCTACCCCATGTAATACACTCACATGTTGTCATACATCTCTGACCGATGGAACACATGACAGTTGTTGGGTCATTCAGTCAGTTCCACTTATGGCCACCAGGGGGCCTTCCAAGATGAGAAACATCCCTGATCCAGATTCTATATCTAGTCCCACTTCCTCCCTCTGCTGTCTCTGCTACCTTTTATCGGTCAATCCCCCTCTACAATTTCTCTCTCTCCTTTGCATTTCATGTCTCTATCCCCATTTCTGCTGTCTTACTCATCTAATCCCTCTATCCCTCTCTGCTTGTGAGTGAGTGTGTGCGTGTGTGCGCACGCTTACCAGCCGGATGTAGTTGTTCAGCAGAGGCAGTGGTAGAAGAGACTCTAGAGCCGGCTCATCGAGGCACATCTCAGACAGGCCTGTCATCATACACACACACCCCCCCCCAGAGGAAATTAGTTCAAAGAAGGCACGCACACACACAAAAAGATCTTCAGTCCACACACATCTGCATAAAGAGAGCAGACACACACACACACACACACACACACACACACACACACACACACTCTCTCAGTCCCAGAGGATATTATCTCAAAGGCACACTCACAAAAAAAGATCACACACACACCCACAGTACAGCTGAGCCCTATAGGAAGATAAACTGAGTCACAGCACACCACTATAGGAAGGACCACTACGACTCCAAGCCTCTTTACATTTGGCCTGTGGATGGGACTCTGGTGATCCGACGGCAGACTAAAGCTACAGTTCGGAACTCAAGATCCACCCTGGCTCATTGTCACCTCAAACGTTGCTAGTATAGCATGACTACAGGTCCCATTGATCAAGTGAGACACATTCACATGAGGTAGGTCGTCATGTGGCAGTAACACGAGTGCTTGTGCTTGTTTGTTACAATACAGTGCACCTTTGTGAACGTCCCACGGATGATACAGGTGTGACTATATTCCCATCTATGGTCTGTTCAGATACCAGGAACCACAGTACACTGAAAAGATGTTGCATCGTCATGGAAACAAACCACCACTCAGACCAATGAATAATGAACCCCTGTTTGCATAAGCCAACTTCCTCCTCCATTTTTGATATTGCGGCCAAAGCCCTTATAACTGGACGACAATACGAGAAGCTAGGCAGTGCATTGTAACAGCGGTTGCCAGGTCTGTACCTTTGAGGCGGATGGTGATTTGCTGGCTGTGAGGCTTTCGGACCAGGTCCCAGGGAGAGGGGGATAACTCCTGACCCGGCATCCACACTGTGTCGCCTGGAAGAACACGTGCACATGAGCAGTGCACAGACCCCCTCTCTATAAAATATCTGTGATGCATCTCTCATGCTCCTTCATGACCCCTCCCTCAGAGCTGTAGACAGGTTGGCCCACTCTTACCGATGAGCACGGAGGAGATGCCCTGGGGGTCGGGGTCGGGGTCGGCCGAGCTCACCAGCTCCAGGTGGGAAGAGAGGGCGTGCCCCACACCCTGGCCCAGCTGCTCCCAGGACGTGAGCCGGTCCACGTGGAGCCGGCCTAGAACCACGGCGCTGGGGGACCCCGGATCCTCAACCTCGTCCTGGGGACAGAGAGGCTCGGGACAGCCCCGACCTCCGCCCGTGGAGCTCTGAAGACAGAGCAGCACTCTGTAGGAGTCTGGAGATAGATAGAGATAGACGGACAGATTGAGACAGATGGTTGGATAGATGGAGTGACAGATAGTTAGGTGGATCGAGGTGATGAAGGAAGATAGAAAAGAGGAAGAGAAAGGGAGGGTGATGTGAGCAAACATACACCTTTAGAAATAATTAATTGACACAAACATTAAAAAGTTGTTCATCTTACTACAGAATATTTGACTCTTTTTCTAAAACAAGAATCCACGAAACGTTCTAGTACCTAACATGACATTTTCACTGTCACAAAGTCAAAGCCATCTTCATCATTTTGAGTCAACAGCCTTCTTGCGTCTACTCACAGAGGTTCTCCAGGAGGTCTTTGCAATCGTCTGTGGCGACGTCGTGGATGGTGCGGTTACACTCATCTCTCCTCTCAATGTCCTGCTCAGTGTAGCTACATAGTACCTCCAGACACTCCTACATACACACACACAATTACAATTGCCATTTCTGATTCCAGGTGTTGTTTATTTGCCAACAATCTGTACACAGTGACTTCCGTTTAATGATTAAAACCAATCAGAAAATGCCATAACATGCAATGTTTGAAAGGGGGGTGCATGCACGCATGTGGATGTATCAGCCCTCACCTTGAGGCCACTCGCAGCCGCCATGTGCGCCGCAGTCCAGCCGTCGGTGTTAGCCTGGTTCAGTAGATCAGCGGGGAGCGCCAGAATACACGGGTCAAAGGTCACCGCCGCTGCCTCACCCGGCAACGGATGGCAGAGCAGGAGGCGTAGAGTGTCCACGTGTCCCGAGCGAACGGCAGCGTGGAGCACCGTGCAGCCATCCTGCACGCACATGCACACGCACACACACACACACACACACACACACACACACTAAATATCGGGCACCCCACATGCTAAGAGCTTTGCTACCAGAGCCCTTATGTTAACCATGGAAATACAGCCAGACTACATAGTGAGCAGGTGCCAACCTTTATAACCCCAGAAACACAATGAATCTGCAATCGTTTGTTAATCCAAAAACAGTTTGTTTGTGTAGTTTTGTGTTAGAAAATACAGAAGCACTTTATATTAAGGTCCTTATTAAATAGGTAATGAGGCCCTTAATAAACATAAGTTAATAGGTAATATATATAAATCCTTATAAAATGCTTATTAACATTATTACGTGTATTTATTGAGTAACTTAACATCACTTTCATGTAAATGGCAGCCACATGTGGCCACAACTCCTGTACCTGTGACCTCTGTATTACAAAGTGTTCTGTGACTATAAATAACGTATTAGAAAATGTCATAAATGTCTGTCTTTTAAAACATTTAAAAACAACATTGACTTAACTATACATCAGCCACATAGCTCTTAATCCTTGTTGTATTCCTCTCGTGGTAAATACCTTTGTTTACATTGCGTTTTGGTGCCGTGTTTGGGCACTAGCGGTGGAGACTTACAGTGGTGGTTTGAAAACGGTCAGCTCCAGAGCGAAGCAGAACCCCGACACAGTCGAGACTGCCGGCTTGGCTGGCCAGGTAGAGGGGGGTGGGCCCCCCCGGGGCCCCAGGGTCCACTGTGGCTCCGGCATAAAGCAGAACCTCTACACAGCTACGGTAGGAGATGGGTGGATGTCAAGACACACACACACTAACATAAACACACACTGCCTTTTCCTTTAAAGTGCATTAATATACATCTCAAATTCAGCTAATAAACTTGAGGATGTAGGGGTGTGGTCTGAATCCCCCCCCCCCCGTTTTGTGTAGTTTGTACTTCAAAGTCACTCAAAGTCTGAAACACTAACTTCATTCAGCTGCACCGTCGCCATTATGTGAGTGTACGGTAATTGGTCACGGTTGGCCACGTCAGTATACAGTAATTGGTCAACCGCTTGGCTACGTAGCCAAGCCAGGAGGGAAAATAGACTCCACCCATTACATGGGCTTGAAGGAATAGAACTCAAAATTACGTGACATTGCAATGGATTTGATGGAACATAATTTTCTGATGTTTATGCACACCTCAACATAATTTGTTGTCCATCACTTTAAATTTGATATTTATTTTGAACTAGACTAATAGCTTGACATGAATTATTGAGCCATTCACCTTGTCTTTGACATACTATAAGTAGGAATAATAATAATACTGTAATGTTTTATGTGGTGTTTGTGTAATAATATCTAGGACAGCTGCAGAAAGAGAGTCCATGCTGTTGACCAACATGACTAGCAGGCATCCTGAGTGAGATGTTGCTTATTTTAGCTCAGGGAAATCACCCCTGTACAGTTCACACTTGGCTTTCATAACACCAGCCATTACAATCCGGCGAATGTGGCAGTGAGACAGAACCTATGATACACATGGGGACTTTTCTGTGAAAACAAATGTTGTCGCCATCATATAAATAAAGTTTTGCTTGATATGGATATTAAACCTAGTAAGTAGATGGCTATATTTAATATCAATAAAGTATTCATTTATAAGTAGATGGCTATATTAAATATCAATTAAGTATTACATTCATAAGTAGATGGCTCTATTTAATATCAATAAATATTACGGTACATTCATAAGTAGATGGCTATATTTAATATCAATAAATATTACATTCATAAGTAGATGGTTATATTTAATATCAATCAAGTATTAAATTCATAAGTAGATGGTTGTATTAAATATAACCACTCTACTTATGAATTCAATATCCATATCAAGCAAAACATTATTCATATGATAACGACCACATTTGTTTTCAGGACAGCTTTCCTGTAGACCTTCCTTGTTGTTGCTCATACTGTGTGTCTCAAGCTCACCCACGATGGCCATGTGCAGCAGCGAGGTGTAGAGGTGTGAATCCCTTTTCATCTGTGAAGTCAGTAGATGCTCCCGAGAGGAGCAGTTTTACACACTCTGTGAGAGTGGGAGAGACAGAGGGAAAGAGAGAGAGCGAGAATAAGTATAGACACTTGTGTGTCTAAAGGTAGAAAAGCATTCAAATCTCATTCAAAATGTAGTAATCTTGCTTTTTTTCCCATTTCCTTAGTATAGATACATTTGTTTCTCATCCAGATTGCAATCACAACAGGAAAGTCAATTGTATTAATGACTTCCTATTCTTTTCCACTATACTACTATAGGGAGGGAGCATGTGACATAATAAAGCCATGTAAAAGTCATGATTCGAATAATAACATTACTAATAGGATTATTAACCGTAGATCAAATACATTGAAGTGTACCTGGGTGTCCGTTCTGGGCAGCAGCAGCCAGGGCATAGTTGTGGAGCTGTTGGAGGTGGAGTAGAGGCGGTTGGTCCCGGTCCGGGGCCGGGAGGTGGGGCTTGTGTTCCGGGGATGAGGCGGGGTCGTCGGGGTTGTCGGGGACGGTGGTGTCGTTGGGGTTGGGGTCGGTGGGCTTGTGTGTGTGCGGTGTGGTGTGGGCTGATGCGTCGTTGTATGCAGGGCAGTCGTGATGGTGGGTTTTAGTCGGGTCGGGTGGGTTAAGCAGCATTGACAATAAAGTGACGTTTCCCTGGGAAGCAGCTTGCAGTAGGAGAGGGGGGCTCCCGCTGTCCAGGTCAGCAGGGCCGCCGCCGGGCCGCCACCGGCAGGACGCTATGGAGGGACGCCAGCCTGCGTGTGGGGGGGGGGGGGGGGGGGGGGTGAGGTAATCACCGGTGGTGGAAAAAAAATTTGCAAAAAAAACTTTTTAAAAAAAGGTGTGAGTTTAGATAGGGGTTATATAGGGGTATTAA
>JAOPJH010000138.1:15380-27123 GCA_027122575.1 Merluccius polylepis | reverse complement strand
TGTGTGTGTGTGTGTGTGTGTGTGTGTGTGTGTGTGTGTGTGTGTGTGTGTGTGTGTGTGTGTGTGTGTGTAGGACAAGCCCAGTGCCATCCCTCCCCTGTTCGGGGCGTTCTTCCTCTCCCTCTGTGAGGACGAGCAGAACCAGCTGGACCCTCTGGACATCCTGCGGTGAGGCTTTCACTCCAGACCTTTTTATTCATGTTCAGCCTTCAGAAACCATGGCGATATGGAACAGACCAGCAGCCTCCTAGATGGGGTTGTTTGCAGTAATTAAGATGAAAAACTCATTGACTGGATATTACAATTCACTGGATGTCTTTATTTGATCGGGGAAATTGTCCATGCCGGTGTGGGTACATGGACCGCTCGGCCAGTGTCCGGGCTTGGAGGTTCTACGTATGCAGTGCTGAATATGACCTTTCCTTTTCTGATTGACATCTGGTGATGTTTAGTAGTCAATTTGCCACAAAAATAAATGAATAAATCATATAATATACAAGGGCTAACCTGCTGGGGGAAGTAATGTTGTCATGGCTACATGACTTATCTGTGTTAATCGCCTGTTAGTTTAAGGTAATATAGCCTGAGCATGACCAGCACGTAGTAATATAGCCTGAGCACGACCAGCATGTAGTAATATATCCTGAGCATGACCAGCACGTAGTAATATAGCCTGAGCACGACCAGCACGTAGTAATATAGCCTGAGCACGACCAGCCTGAGCACGACCAGCACGTAGTAATATAGCCCGAGAACAACCAGCCTATGAATGTTATACTTATTATTAACTAGGGTTGGGTTGGTGAACATTTTTTTTAACTGGTTCGATATTAAGCCAAACACTGGACCGGACCGGACTGGTTTACCACTAGGTGCCGCTCCAGAGTTGGTGGCAGTAATGCCAGTGCTACAGGTGAAGAGTATAGCCATCAACAATCAACCACTCGGTGACACATGTTTTTATTTCTCACAGCAACCAATCAACTTCTAATGTTTAAACATCAAAATAATAAATGCAATTAGACTTCGGCCTAGCGCAACTTGACAAACATAATATAATGTTAATCACGTTGTCTTATTGCTTATTACTAACACAATACACGTTGGATCTAGGCTAGTTTTTTATTTGTCTCATAATGACAAATGCCGTTTCAGTGGGTTTGCGTCAAATCAAACCGGTTTAGGCTCGTACACCGGACCGGACCGGATCGGAAAACCCGAAATTGACCCAACCTTATTATTAACTAATATTTGTTATTGGTACAGGTAGATTTTGAATATATTTTATTATGTTTTAGTTTTCACCAATCAGAACCGGAAAAGGGCATATTCAGCTCCGTGTACATAGAACCCCGAACCTGGGCCGAGCGGTTTATGTACAGACACATTGACGATAGACCTGGACCGTTCAGAGTCCCAGACCGGTCATAGGCCAGGACCGGTCAGAGACCCGATTGGTCAGAGGCCCGGATACATTTGTAAATATTTTGTAGTAAAAAAATAATAAAAGAAGGCTGATCCCAAAATGCTGAATGAGTGTTAAAGGTTTCCATTTTGAACTGGTGTTTTTCAGACATATACTTGGCATCCCGACTTCAGAAATATTGAAGGGACCGATTATCAAGAAGGACCTTGAGGAGAAACTCCGCCCACAGATGCCCTACCTTCACCTGATTCACTGGTGGGTATCTTGTTTATCTGTCTTTCTTTCTTTCCTTCTCGCACTTCCTATCCATCTCATCCTGTCCCTCGTTCTTTCATTTTATGTCTGCCTATATTTTCTCTCTCTCCCTCTCTCTCCCTCTCTTCCGTTTTGTCCCCTATCTCTATGGTAACATAACAACATACCATGTGGTGACGTGTCTGCTGTGTTCTTCTCCAGCCGCTGGCAGTGGCTGCAGGGTTCTGCGGAGGAGACAGCCAGCGCCTTTGAGCGAGCGCTTGGGTCGGCCATGCCTCTGGACCTCCTTCATAAACTCTGGATGGAGTAAGTCCCCAACCACCCAGCTGGTTAAAGCACAACTACACACTAGACTGGTTGTGAGCTAACCAACTACTAATTGGTGCTCAAAGGGTGAACTCTTGGCCGCTATGTACCAATATCTGTTCACACAGAAGTCATTAAACAAGATATATTGATATAAAAGACAAAATGTACAAAATAAATGTTGTCTCTTTTTGGAAAAAATACGATTTGAACAAGCCAGTGCATTTGGTTTGCCCATTTGCCCGAACAAAATAGAGAGGTTTGGCCTCCTGGTTTGACGCCTGGTGTCGTTGTGTGTTCTCCACGCAGCTACCTGCTGTTCAGCAGCCAGCACAACGGAGACCAGGCCCCTAAGCGCCACTCCAGGGTCCTATGGGACCTGGTGCATCGCTGCATAGGCACTGTCCCTTCTCGGCTAGAGGTCCCGTTCAGCCCTGCCCAGTACTGGAGCAGCTACCGCTTCCACAACAAGGCAAGTACACGACCCCACCCATCATATGTCCTGGAGCCTTTATATGGTTTCACCTCCATGCCACCCAACATGCCAGTACTGCTGGGAGCTGACTAGTACAACCACAGTCTTCTACTAACTAGTGGACATCTCTGTAAGGGATAATGTACAGCGAGCCAGTCATTATTGTGAAATAAACACAGGATGATGCAGGATCTTGAATCACCCTGAAGGGGTTTATTTTGGCTCGCTGTACATTATCCTGCTTATTTCATGGCTACTTACTAAACAAATCAATAATTTGACACAAACTATAACAACAAAAAATGATTTTATTGATTGTATTGCTTCCACAAAAAAGATCAGTTCGATTCTACAGTTGTAAATAGCATCTGCTATTCAGAACAGAGCATAGAATGCCACTATTAACCAATCAGAATCGAGTATTCAACAAAGGCTTTAAATGTCTTCCTAAAGGAAGGAGAGTATGAATCATTGATGTCCCCCCACCCACAGTTACCTAGTGACTGCATGGGTTTTATACTAGAGACCCCTTCTATTGTTTTTTGGTTTTGTTGTGGATGTTCAGGTGGTGAATCGTTACCTGACCTGTCTGCCGCCGTCCCAGCATGCACTGGTCCTGGAGAAACTTCGCTACACCATGCCCAACAATGCTGAATTGGGCCTAAGGTACATCCTAGAACCGCCAATCTGGTGATCGAGAGCAGAACTGTGGTTATATTGTGAAGAGGAAATTACAAATCCTTCTCAATGTGCCTGTAGCCTACTATAGTTAGAAATGTGTGTGTGTGTCCTCTTTGTGTGCCTAAGATGAGGCCTGTTGGGAGTGTAAACTGTTTCTTGACAGTAAAAAGCTTGCTGACCCGCTACAGCAAACTGTTATCTTTGCTGGAGGCAAAGCAACCCTGAAAGGAATCTCTTGTTTATATACGATATACATGGGTTCTCTTTAGGTTCTGTCCAGAGTCTAGTTTGTCTTGCCCAGCTGTGGTTGTGCTCCCCGTCCAGGTTGCTGTACCAGGATTGGCGGGACGGCAGCATGGAGCACCTCAAGTTCCAGGCCCGCCTGTTGACCACCAGCCATCCTAAGTGTTTGGCCATCTGGAAAATGTAAGTTGGACTTTATATTCATATCTCTCTCTGTCTCATAATGGTATCAAAGGTCACATAGAAAAGCCAATGCACCTCAAATGTTCCGCGTTTGCCATTTTTTTAATAGCTCAAATAAATGCCAGGTGATGTAAAATTGCACTAACTCTTGGTGCGCTTCCTTTGGGCTTTAACTTGGTATTTAAATAATGTTCCTTCCAATGTCCTTTTTCTGTTTTATGGACACTGACCAAATGTTTGCTCTGTGTCTCTTGGCAGAGCCATAGCTGTGGAGTGGGAGCTCAAGGAGCGAGCTGAGGTAAGTCAGAGAAGCACAGGGGAAATGGGGAGAGCGAGGTGGGCGGTGGTGTTTTAAAAAAAAATTAATTTAATTTTAATTTTATAGTCGGCACAGCAGCACAACATAACGGCTAGCTGGGAAGCTTGGCTGGGATGTTGAAGCACCGGCACTGTTGAAAGATTTGACCCGACATGTGGCCTTCGGTTAAAACATTCTTATGCAAGTTGAATGTCCATATTGTTTTTGGTCCGTCGTGGACGGCTTTCCAGAACATCCCTCGCTCAACTGTCTAATCATCGTCTTCATCATCCTGGTGTCGTTCCCTGATGAAGGCCTGGGTATTCACTATTGGTAACAGCTAAGATGAATGATTACAGGGACATCTCTGGGTTGTGTGACCAAACTCTCTCTTTCTCTATCTTTACGTTTTCTTTCTTTCTTTCTTTCTTTCTTTCCTTCTTTCCTTCTTTCCTTCTTTCCTTCTTTCCTTCTTTCTTTCTTTCTTTGTTTCTTTCTTTGTTTCTTTGTTTCTTTCTTTCTTTCTTTGTTTGTTTCTTTGTTTCTTTGTTTCTTTTTCTTTGTTTCTTTCTTTCGTTCTTTGTTTCTTTCTTGTCTTTCTTTCTTTACATTTCACTTTTCTTTCCTTCCTTCCTTCTTTTCTTCTCATGCTTTGATTGCAGGTGCGTCTCCTGTATCGGCAGGTCCTCCGCCATCTACCGCTGTGTGCAGCCCTGTGGAAAGATGTAATTCTCTCAACACACACACACACACACACACACCCACACACCCATTCAAGCAGTCATCCAGATTGTCTCTCCTTTTTGTTTCAGGTTTGTTTGTTTTGATCTGCTCATATTGTTGCGCTCTACAGTTTTACTCCTGTTTTAAAGCGTGATTCACCTGCTCCTCTTCTTCCGTGTCATTCTCTCTCTGCAATTCCCTCTCCATCTCTCTCGCTCTCTCTTTCTCTCTCCATCTCTCTGTCTCTCTCGCTCTCTCTGTCTGTCTCTCTCTCTGCTCTCCAGCGCCTGTTGTTCCAAGCTGCAGAGGGAGGTAATTCTGATAAGCTGAGGAAACTGGGTGACAGGTGTCGAGAGTTTGGAGTGAGTCTAAATGAGCCACTAAGTTTAGGCCCCGCCCCAACTCAGGGAGACCATACATGAAGCAGGCTGAACCCCCATCCCACCACCACCCCCATACCATTTATCTTAAGAATAAACAAATCTCTTGAGATATTAAGGTTAGACCGACACTGCCAAGTAGTTAAAGCTGATTAGAGGGGAGGGGGGGGGTGGTTGGGAGGGGGGCGCCCCCTCTCCTCCCCTCTCCTCCTCCTCCTCTCCCCCCCTACCCCTCCCCCCTCCTGCAGCCCCGCTCTTACGGGCCAATGGGGGGCGCCGCTCGGGCACGGAGGCCAATGAACTTCCTCGAATTGTCAGAACTATCTTGGGCCTGCTAGTATCAGCCTCCCATCACGTACGTAAGTATAGTCCCTGCTTGGTGACACAGTCCTGCCTTGTTAGCCTGTTGTTTTAATTTCTCTGTCCCCCCCTCCTCCTTGTTGCGTTTTCTGTATTGTATTGTCACTTTTTATTTTTGCTTTTCATTATCCTTTCTGCCTGGGTGGGGGGTGGCGTTCGGATGGACCGTCGACACCTCACAGTGGGGTATTTTTTTAATACCTTTTGTGTGTTTTTAAAGGAGGTATTCCGCCCCCCCCTCCCCCTTTGGTAGTGATGCTGCTGCCACGCTACTGTTTTTTGGGTCAGTTTCAATCTCCTTGCCGTGTCCATGGAATAACAATTGACAATTGATAATTTAGTAACCAAACAAGGGTGGGGGGGTTGAAAATTGGCCGCTGCTAGTATTCTGTCCTGGTATTTGTGGGACTGACAAGAAGACTGCACAATGCTGTTACTGTGTACCAGCCGAATCAATGAGGGAGGCACGACACTAGTCGCTGAGCGGATGAGCCAGTCAGGAGCTCGTGCAATTCTTTTTGCTTTTGTTTTATTGTTTTGGTTGAAATTATATTAACAATGAAGAGTATTAGTCGGGAACGGAGAGCTCACTTCCTTCCAATGTTATTTTTTTGTATGTTTGAAATGTTTATTAAATTATTTTCTACTGAACATGTTGTGTGTGGTGTGGTTTTCTTTTTCATGGCTTTACCATACCAAAGTGTATTATCAAGATGACAGGTTTTATTACAGGTCATGTTAAAGGTTACATACACACATTGGTACATTTGTAGGTATATGGTAGTCAACATCACGTATTGTTCCAGACCTTACAGATTGGAAAGTTGCAGTCTTCTTTTACTAGTCTCCTCTTTGTCATTGAAGGCTGAAGGTTTTAAGTTCTGATGAAACTGAAGTGCTATTCAAGGTAGCAAAAAGCCTGGGTAGATTTGTGGTTAAATTATGTTTCTTGATTGGTTTTACCAATATTTGGCTTGAGGGTTTATTTTGAAAGGTAAAAATTAAAATTAAAACCTATAAATGGTATTTTTTCTCATTTATGTTCATGGAATTTGTTTCCTACTGTAGTATGCGACAGCAAGACATTTCTTCTATCTGACCCTAATGATGGGAGAGAAAGTTTTTGTTTTTAGTTACTTTTAAATGGTTATACTAGTCTCTGAAAACCTTTGCTGTTTAATGTTTTCAATATCATTTGGGGGGGGGGGGGGCTATTTTCCCTTGATCTCAATTGGACTAACCCAAAAAGTGTATTTAAAGAAAATCAAAATAGATATTACGTTTCCAAAATGATAAGTGGACTGAGCCCCCTCTGCCAAAACCAAGACAATCTAAACCCTTTAAAGGTCCATTTCAAGGACTTCACAAGAATGAATTATTCCTTATTCTGCTCCCTGTCAGCTTGTCATAAACCCAGCGGACAAAACCACTCCCACCAGGCATTTTAAATGAAAAGAACCTTTGATTGTCCACAATGAAACCCTTGGTTAATAAAGTGGAACAGCTATATATGAAACACATTTAAATGAACCATAGAAGAGACGTTGATCTGACCGGACACAAGTTGTGTGGAAAATGCATTATAATTCAGTGTGACTGAAAACCTTGTTTACGTTGCCTTCTGATTTGGTTGTATGTGTGATCACAACATTATGATACAAGTCATAGCATTAGAGATTGACCTGGAAACAACTTTCTTAGAATCAAAAGGGAGGCAATCATGAGCAAGTCTGTGTACTATCGGGGGGCCTCAGTGTTTCCTGTCTCCAGGCTGGCCGACACCTGGCTCTGCCCTCAGGTGGAGCAGTGTGTAGAGCAGAGGGTCCAGCACTGCAGGCAGGACTGCGAGGAGGAGTAGGAGTAGAGACAGGGATCCTCCTGCTGGCTGTAGGATGGGGGGGGCAGGGGGAGGACACATGACGGAGGAGCCCTCGGACCACCAGAGCAGAGCTTCAGCTATGGAGAGCAGTGTGTTGACCAGGAGCATGGAGGTCACCGCGTGTGCGCGTGTCGTGACCCTGTCTCGGTGGCTGCAGCAGAAGCAGAAGAATGTGTGGATCGGCGTCAGCAGCAGGTACCCGCAGCAGTTGAGCGCGACGCGGGCCCTGTTGTATTCCCAACAATGTGCTGGGCCCCTGCGGATGGAGTGCACAAGTCCACCCTCGTCCCAGACCGCCGGCACGGAAGCGAGCAGAGCCAGCGTGGCGCTACAGCACAGGACGACAGCCACCAGGACGGAAGCCGCAGCTCCCGCCAGCCGCTGCGCCACAGGAGTCACCGAGTCCCGGAGGGTTCTGTGCTCCAGCACCACGGCTATCATCAGGACCACCACGCAGGCCTGGGAGGAGAGCAGGACCACCACGCAGGCCTGGGAGGAGAGCAGGTCCACAAGCCCTGGGGAGCTCTGGAGGTCCTCTGCCAGGGCCAGGCCGGTTCCACAGAGCCCTGTGAGCAGGCGCAGACAGAACAGGGTAGCCAGGAGGAAACGCTGGGCTGCAGTGGTTCTACACATCGTGTTGGGGAGGAAGACCAGAGTGAGAACCAGGCAGTTGAGGGCGATGGAGGGAATGAAGATGACCCAGACACAGAAGTGAGCCATCCAGGGAGGAGAGGAGCTCAGCTGGCCCTGGAGAAGAAGCGCTGGAGAAAACAAAGGAATGTGATCTTGGTCCCACTAAATCACAGAGTAGTTTTTGGATCCCAGAAGAATCTCTAATTTTGATAAATGTACAATTGATATTTTTGTTGTTATATGTATTCACAAAGCTATATTGTGTCAATTTAAAGCAGTTTGGTGTTTAGTTTAGTATTTGTTCCAGTGTTTTATTTTGAACCTAGAGAGGTGTGGTGATGAGCAGGCAGAGTTCTGCTCTCCATACCGTGATGCTCCGGTGGCGGGATCTCTGGGTCGGTCCGCTCTCGCAGAAAACAGTTTCCTGATCATTTCATCAAAACATAAAGAATCACAGATCATTCTTTTAAAATGTGCTGTAGGTTAGGGCTAGGGTTGGGGAATTGTAAAACGAGACAGTGAAAGATTTTGAAAATAAACGACCCAAAAAAAAAGCTCCCTCCCTACGTTTCTGTGCCATTGAGATGACAATGCTGTGTGTGCGTATGTGATTGACGGGCAAGACAGATCCCCCGAACCAATCAGGGAAGAGATGCCCTGATTGGTTAGGAATGAGCCGGGAGCGGTGTAAAATCTAAATTAGCTCATACAGAGGCAGGCTCAGTCAACTCGAAATAGGTATTCTCATTCAATAAACGCTGATGGATTGGCTATGCCAACAAGTTAAATAAATGGCATTTTTAATACATTCAGTTGCTGCTTGTCTTGGCATACCGTTCTCTGTCCTGCAGTGGCCCATGGGATGGGGCCCCCCTGGCCCGACACAGGGCAGCTCACGGCACTGGAAGCCACATGGCATCTCTGCTGTTCTGGGAACCAAAACAATACCAGGTAAGAATATTCTTAACCTGAAACATCATGGCACACACGCACTCACACACACAGTTACATGACAGGACAGGACAGTTAAGTGTCCTCAACCGCTAGTAATATTAGTAGTAATATAGTCATTCTAGATGACTAAATCAAGCCTCCAAACTGAGTGGGACAGTGTAGGGACAGTAATGGGACATGGGTCCAAGCCCTACTTCAGGCACACACAGCACCACATGTCCTGTTATGTCTTCACCTGCTATTTTATGCTATTTTTATAGTAGTGGTCCTTTTCACTTGAGCCACACATCCTCTCTCTGTGGGTTTGTGATTTGTGTTACTTAGAGCTAATCTTTTATTTATTTCCCTAAAGTTTCTGGCCCAACAGTTCCCCCCTGTGGTTGGAGCCCTCACTCAAAAGTGGCAAAAGACGGTCTCCCAGCCAGCAGTACCTGACCCTGGGGAGGAGGTGGGGTGGTAGTGGGACCCTCAGCTCCAGGTTTCCAGCCAGGCTCAGACGGGTGAGGCCCGATAGCTCCTCCCCCAGGGGGAGGTGGGAGAGCCGATTGAAGGAAAGGTCACTAAGGGGAAGAGGGAGGAGTATAGAGAGAGGGGGGGGGGGGGGGGGTGTAAAGGTGAGCTTAAAACTGTCCAGACCATTGTGATTTTGATCTCTAATATAAATATACAAAAAACACTTGACCTTCACAAAAATAAAATGGGGTCAGAAGTCTATGATAAAGATGTCACGTCAAATTACATTTCTGTAATATTTCTCACATAATCCATTAATTTGGGAAAACGTGGGATTTGTAAAACAGTCAAATTTGTTTACAGTGATTTCACATGAGCACATGTGTACACACGTAGTGTACATTGATAAATCTATTTTCTTTTTTCAAACTTACTTTGTATGTGTGTGTGTGTGTGTGTGTGTGTGTGTGTGTGTGTGTGTGTGTTTGTGTGCGTGTGCGTGTGCGTGTGGAGAGCTCGTCACTCACAGCGACGAGAGCTCACTCATCTTCTGGAATGTTCCAGTCTGTATTACATGTATGGCGTTATGCCGCAGATCACTGTTAAACACAGAAGTTGAACACGTTACAAGTTGTATTGCTATTATTAACCCCTGCTAATTCGCAATAATAATAAGAATTACAACTTACATTTTCTGGATCTTTCTACAGTTAGTGAAGCAGGGTAAGGACTGGATGCGGTTATGAGACAGCTCCCTTCAGACAGACGGAGATCACAGAACACACACTGTACGTCATTTAAATAACACACACACCATGTAAAAAAAAACAATATATAGAGCACACATTTAGTATGTCATTATGAATAATATCATCCAAATCAATGATAACAAGGAAGGCTTATTATGATACTATATTAGCTACATTGATCGTTTTACATGACTGTTAATACATCATCTTCAGATGACCTCGTACATTAGAGAAGGAGGCGGAGTCAGACTTACAGCTGCCTCAGGTTGGGCAGGTCTTCACACAAGGTGCTGGGAAGTTCTGATATGTGTGTTCCAGTGATGGACCTAAACCAAGCATCATATATAAATGTATTTATTTCTTTTTTCTTTTTTTACATAACTTCAATTACTACATGTGCCTATCTGTAACTAAATAGCAAGTAAGTAAATAAGTAACTAAATAGTGAAGCAAGGCGCTAACACTGTTAAAGTTAGGGGTGCAGATGTGGTTATGCGTACAGGGTTTCCACACTGCTGGTACCAGTGAGGTCTGGGAACCTTGTGATCGAAGTGGTTCCGCTCAAAGATCTAAGAAAAAAAACAGGATAACGCGTTGTGGTTGTCGTCATTGTCGTTGTTATTGTACAGTCAAGCTTAGTTTATTGAAACCCACATTGAAAAATGTGTTGAGACATTAAATGCCTTCTAATGTAACTACTATATAACATACAGCTAATATATGACAGAAAGCCAGACAGAATGATGGTGACCTACAGTGTGAGAAGCTGAGGAAGTTTCTGGAAGCTGGTTTTTCCTATTGAGTGAACTGGGTTGTTACAGAGGTTTCTGGAGGTTCAAAGAAAAACAGAAAAGGACAAAATATTGCAACTGTAGCAGGTCCTAATCAAGTTATTTTTAAGGATTTTTACATTTTATTTGTTGATTTACATTATTCATGATGCCAAATTCTACTGTATTATTAAGCTCTACTAATCAATTTCAGCAGGAAATCATTGACCCCTTAATTTTGTACTGAAACTCAAACCAACTCATCTGAACTTCAGCACACTGGCTGATATATGAACCTACTTACTCACCTATTAGGTTCTAGGTCAGGGGTCGGGAACCTTTAGTACTGGAGGAGCCGTTTTTAAAGTTTTTTTCCAACATTTTTTTTTTGTAGACCCGCAAAAAAGAAACCAACTCTTTCATGCGCATTTCATGCATTTGTTAAAACTACCCTTGCTCTACTGTGCCTTTTGGTGTAGTTCTGGGATGCTTGGTCTAATGCTTGGTCTAATTGGAGAATGCACAAATTTAGCCTACAAATATAGGCTATATTTATAAAATAATGATAACGAAAAAAAACATTTCTATAAAAATACATTTGAGCTAACAGTTACTTAGTTCATGTGTGAACCTTTTATCCATAGCAACTTCTTATACATTTGAAAAGAAAAATGTTTTGTTTGTGATTATTTAAATATACATTTATTTAATTTGCATTTTATTTAATATTTTTGGTCTATGGTTTTTATGATTGGAGAATGTAAAAATAGGTTAAATAGATATACATACTGTATATACCCAGGGAGCTACAGCTGAGGGGCCAAAGAGCCCTATTAGTCCAGGCAAAGTAGCGTTTTCCGACAGACTAATTGTAAAAGATTTTTTTTCAGCATAGATCATTTCCATGAGGTGTCCAGAACAACATACTAAAAGTCCTAAGAAATCCTAGTTGAGGAAATATGTTAATTTCTCATC
>JAOPJH010000131.1:15499048-15512413 GCA_027122575.1 Merluccius polylepis | reverse complement strand
CACACACACACACACACACACACACACACACACACACACACACACACACACACACACACACACACACACGTAATTCAGTTGATGGTTAGGGATACTACTAGTACTATCAATGCTAATACATGGATATATATTAAGTAAGTAAGTAAAGTTTATTTAGTATAGCACCTTTTACAGAACATGGTCACAAAGTGCTTCACAAGAGTACATTGTTAAATGTTGTTTAAACATTGTTAAGACCATAAACATTTCCAAAGAAACAAACAATAAAATAGAGCAACAGACCTGAAAAACACAGAACATGGTCACAAAGTGCTTCAACAGTAATACACATTAAAACACACAAAATTACAAACACTAGACAGCATGGGGCAAGAGAAAGGCCAGTTTGAATAGATGAGTTTTCAGCTGATTTTTAAAGGCACCAACAGAGGCCGCAGATCCAATGACTAAAGGAAGGGCGTTCCAGTGTCAGAGCCACAACTTCAAAGCCACAATCACCTTTAATTTTCAGCCAAGCACGAGGTACAACCAGTAAGCCCTGGTCAGAAAACCTAATTGACCTACTGGTGATGTAAGGATGGAGCAGGTCAGAGATGTACACAGGTGCCTGACCATGCAAGGGTCTATAAGTAAAAAGAAGTACCGTAAAATTGAAAGCCAGGGAAGGGAAGCCATTGTTAAGAAGATAAGATGGGTCTTATGTGAGTCATCCTACTGGACCTGGTCCTTGCAGCAGCATTCTGGACCATTTGCAGACGGTCCAGAGACGGCTTGCTGAGGCAGGTGAAAGGGGAATTGCAGTGGTCCAGTCTGGATGATATAAATCTGTGAATGATCATCTCTAGCTCAGGTTTTGATACGACAGACCAGTCGCACATTGCGACTGGTTGTACGGGACAACAATTTAATATGTTGATCAAAGTGCATAGCCTGATCAAATAACAGAGATTTCTAAGATTCAACTGTACAGCTGAAGAAAGGGTCCGCAGCAAAGTAGCAAGAAACGTCATCGAAATGAATATTAAAATCACCAACCATAATAACTCTGTCCAACCTAATGATAGAGGATTAAAAAATAACTGAATTCAGACATAAAAGAGCTTTTTGATCCAGGGGGTCAGTAAATTACAATACAATAAAATGAATTTGAACTTTGGTCATCGGCAGACTTGGAAAGCGGTTCCTAAAAACCACAGCAAGTCCTCCACCCCGGCCCGAGGTCCTAGGAGTGCTGATAAAAGAACAATCCGGGTTCAATTAGGGGGCCGTACTCCATGCTCCTTTGCCAAGTCTCGGTTAAAAATAGGAAATCCAAGCCTTTAGAGATAAATAAGTCATACAGTATGAAGGACTTATTCGCAATCTAAGGCTGCGAGCAGGCTCGTACGGGGTCAGCATGTCTGTGATGTACTCGGGGGGCTAGACCCCAACAAGCCTTAAAAGTGATCAATAAAATCTTAAAATCGATTCTAAAATGGACAGGGAGCCAGTGCAAAGAAGCTAAGACAGGTGTGATGTGATGCCGTCTGTTAAAACCAGTGAGAAGCCTAGCTGCTGAATTCTGAACCAACTGGAGGCGGGAGAGTGATTTGTGGTTGATGCCGGTTAACAGAGAGTTACAGTAGTCTAGACGGGAGAATATGAGTGCGTGGATAACTTTTTCGAGGTCGGGTTGTGATAGAAAATGTTTAATTTTGGAAATGGTTCTGATGTGGAGAAAACAGGACTGTACAACTTTGTTAATGTGAGGGATGAAAGTGAAGTCTGAATCTAAAATGACACCTAAGTTTCTGGCAGTGGGCTTGATGTTACCGGATAATGGACCGAGGCTGATGGGACTGGTGATGGTGCATGGCGGGTTGAACAGTATTATTTCAGATTTGGAGTTGTTAAGTTGGAGGAAGTTATGGGCCATCCAGCGGTTCACGTCTTTGAGGCAGTCTAAAAGAACAGCCAGGCTTGGGTCTCAGC
Organism: Merluccius polylepis; assembly: GCA_027122575.1. Taxonomy (NCBI): domain Eukaryota; kingdom Metazoa; phylum Chordata; class Actinopteri; order Gadiformes; family Merlucciidae; genus Merluccius; species Merluccius polylepis. The sequence continues at coordinate 15,510,442 of JAOPJH010000131.1, read as the reverse complement.
GGTAGGTATATCTGTGTGTCGTCAACATAGCAATGAAACGTTTTTTAATTTATGTAACTATTTATCTTCACCTACTAATTGATTATTTTTGTTTTTATTTTTACTTATTTGTCTTTTTTTATTTTTTTTATTTTTCTCTCCCTCTTTGTTCAGGGGGGATGTTCCTTTTCTGGTTTGTTCTAATGTACCATATTAAAAAAGAAAAGAAAACAGTGGATAATTACATACAATTGTAAAGAAATGTGGAATAATAAAAATATATCATAATTTAAAAAAAAGAATGATATTTGCCAATTGGTGTTTGAGGGGGAGTCAGCTGAGCTGTCAGCTGACTGTGTATAGTATCCAATAGAAAGCTAGGGGAATCGGCTGATGTATGTCTATAATAATACTACATTATTTGAAGTGCTTCTGCATACGCAAAGACGTATGACTATGATTATGACTACTGTGATATCTGTACTGAGGGCTGAGCATGACTCCGTGGCCTGCCTGAACTAACGCTATGCTCAATTCCTTTTCTCAAAGTCCAAACGGTACCTGCGCCTTAGCGAGAAGATGAAAAGGAACAGATCCTCTAACCAGGGCCGGATTAACAAATTATAGGCCCCTGGGCACAAATGTCTGATGCCCCCCCCCCCCCAACGTGAATCGGGCGGTCCGAAATTTTTTTAAAGATTTTTAAAAAATTATTATTATTTTAACACACACACACACACACATCATGACACAGAGCATTTCCAACTCAAACGGGAAAGCACTGCTCATTGCAAAATGAAACAGAACCTTTAAAGGTAAACAGGCCTATAACTTGACTTAAACCGTCCTTATGTAAGCCTAATACATTGTAATACATCACAAATGCTACCAAACATTTCTCCAAACTCAAAGTTCTGTCATTGTATATCCTCTGCTTTCCATTTCTCCAAACTCAAAGTTCTGTCGTATGTCCTCTGCTTTCCATTTCTCCAAACTCAAAGTTCTGTCATTGTATCTCTCCTCTGATTTCTCCTGTCTGCAAGTGCTGTAACTGTAAGTCTCTCTCTTTGACCTCCTCACTTCTCTCTCTCTCCAATTAGTTCTTAGGTAATGTTCATCCTGATCTCTCCAAGGACTCTCAGATGATAGTACCACACAGATATACCAAAACAGTAAATATTTCCAGAACAATTAAAAGTAATAAAAAATACCTATAACTTCACTAAGAACTTTAATACATGACAGGTTATTCAATGGAAAAATAAAACAATCAGAGCTGTTTTTTAATGAAAATAATGTAATATAAGCTCTCCTCTCCTGTCTGCCCCTGCCCCCCACCCCATCATCTTACAAAGGCTTTTTACGGGCCTTCCTATTCGCAAACTCAGTTACAATCTCATCAAAGTTCAAAGCCCTGACAAGCTCAGACTCGATGGCCATGAGGGACAATGCGCAGAGGTGTCCCTGTGTTTGTGTTGTGCGGAGTTCATTTTTAATTCGTGCCATCTGTGAAAATGACCTTTCTCCCTCACAATTTGTCACGGGCAGCGTCCAAAAAATACGGAGAGCTACAAAAACGTTCGGGAAAGTTGACTGTAGACCACATTTCAAAAGTACTTGCAGCAGATTTTGAGGAGACTTATCTTTCTCACTCTGCATGAAGCATCTGAACTGAACAATTTCATCAGTGAAGTTCTCATCTAAATCTGACTGGTATGAAGTGCGAAGTGCATCCGCCTGTTCATGAACACTGCTCAAATCGTTGGTTTCTATGTTCAACAAAACACTAAATTTGTCACAAATGCTGCGATATGCGTCCATTCTGTGACCCAAACAGCTGATCAACTTGTCAATAATGACATTGAATGTTGATACCTTAAATCGCTCCCGTCCTTTTAGTGTTATATCGTGCTCTGTGTATTTATCTGAAAATGTGTTGCGCTTCTTACTACGCTGCAGCTCATCTTTGTATGACTGACACACACCGGGGATACTCTTCGCGGAACTTTCAAAATGGTCAAACTTTTCTCGAAGAGACATAACCCATGATCTCAAAGACTCGAGAAGGCGAATAGCTGTCATCAGATCAATGTCAGGCCTTTGTAATGACACACTTGTAATTTTGAATCTGCTTAAAACACAGTTACAAAACTGTGCCATCAATGCCATGTCAAGACTGCCCAACTTGGAACACAGCGCTTTTGCATCATCGCGTGTGTCACATTTCTCATCCATATCAGATGACATGTTCCTAAGTATATCCCTGATCTGTGCATAATTCCCACAAAGTGCCTTGGATGCATCTGCACGGCAACTCCAACGAGTAGATGAAAGGGATTTCAGTGTCATGTCAATTTTGATATCTGCATCATCAAAAAATGTACTCCATCTATGAGTAGAACCTGCACAAAAGACATATAGGGACTGCATTAGTTTAAATAAACTACGGGCGTCTTCACAGCTGTCTTCTATAGTATTAACACCAACCAAATTGAGGGAATGTGCTGCACAGGGTATATAATGGATTAACAGATTTCTTTTTTTCAGGTGAGCCTGCAGCCCATTATAACGCCCCGACATATTGCTAGCGTTGTCGTAAGCCTGGCCTCGACAATTGGCAATATCTATGTTTAGACTATCAAGCATCGCTAGTACAGTGCCAGCCAGACTTTCCCCCGTGTGACTTTTAATAGGCTCAAAGCCAATGAATCGTTCGGTTGTTTTACCTTGTGTACTAACAAACCTAAAATCAAACGCCAGTTGGTCAATATGTGAGAGATCAGGAGTGGAGTCCACAATCAGAGAGAAATACTTCGCCTGCTGTATCTCTGCAGCTATGGTAGCTTTCACTTTTTCACCCATTTACTGGATCAATTCCTCGCACGTAGTGGATGAGAGGTAAGATGTAGTGCCCTTACCCTTCTGCCCATACTTGCTAACATGCTCAGCAAAAAAAGAATCAAAATGTGTAATGACCTCTAGAATGCCAAGATAGTTGCCATTATGTGGAGAACCAAGTAACTCATCATCACCACGAAAAGGCAGCCCTCGCTCACAGAGAAATTTAATCACAACAATCACGTTTTAAAACATCTTGCCAGTAGCGTTTCTCACCCTCTAGCTGCTGCACTTACCTAGCATTTACAGTTCCCCTACCAGTGACAGAGGAGCGCTGACACAATGCTAACATATTAGTCATATGCGGCAAGCTTTTCTCGTGGTCATGCACACGTTCTGGGTGTTTCCAATCTGAAAATCCAGTAACAAATTGATTTTTCTTTGAGAAAAAGAGCATGCACGCAAAACAAAACATTCCCTGTAGAGGGCGAGTACAGCAACCATTCCCTTGCAAGTTTCTCACCATTTGGGAGATGGCAAGTGAACAAATCATTGGAGAGAGAGCGGGTTTTACCTCCTAAACCCCCAACACGGAGGGATGCAGGGTATGTGTTCCTCCGGTTTTGGAAAGCAGTAGATCCTCTTTCGATGAGAACAGAGCGAGCCTTTTCGTTTAACTCACCCAATAAAGCCGGATCACACTCTTTATACATCCAATCTTCCTGAGATTCAGAAAAAATACAGCAGCTACTAGCCGCAGACTGCGGCCAGCTACTACAGCAACCAGCCTCAGGAGGCAGTGGTGGTGGGCTGCTAGCACGTTCAGCTCTCAAGTTGTTGGCAGTTTGCATTTCAAGTTGCTGTTGTTGCTGTAAATCATCTTGCTCAACAACACCGGTGTTGGTGGCAGTGTTGTGTTTGACGAAAAATATGTCAATAGATGGCACACTTTTTAAAAGTAAAGCCTCCCTTCCTTTTTCTCTCTTCCTTTTATGTTTGCTACATCCACTTTCATTCATTTTGGCTAATGGCAAATAAATGACTAGCAGTAGTGTGGTAAACAAATGGGCGGGTAGGTACAACAACAAAACATTGTGACGCTAATGGTTACCGTAAATCCTCTAATATACACTGCAAAAAACCCCACTCTTAATATAAGAAAAAAAAAAACGTTTTTGAGACTAAATCAACTAAAAACAAGTCAAATTATCTGCCAGTGGGGTAAGAAAATTATACTTGGTAAGATTTTTTGAAATAAGAAAAAATATCTAGGCTTTAGGAAAGTCCGGGATTCTTAAAATAAGTAAATTAAACCCCATTCCAAGTAATTAATTAAGTCATATAAACTCATAATTAGTTGGCAAACCTCTTCAAATAAGTTTTTCAAACTCATTCCAAGCACTGTACCAAGTCAAATAGACTAGTAACTAGTCATTCAAGATCTTTAATTAAGTGGTGAAATCCACTTTCAAGCACTGTACCAAGTCAAATAGACTAGTAACTAGTCATTCAAGATCTTTAATTAAGTGGTGAAATCTACTTTCAAGCACTGTACCAAGTCAAATAGACTCATAACTAGTCATTCAAGGTCTTGAATTAAGCAGTGAAATCCATTTACAAGCACTCTACCAAGTCAAATAGTCTCCTAATGAGGTTAAAGGTACTCAAAACAGCAAAACTCAAATTGCATGCAGTAATAAAGACATGAAGGCATAACCACAGTTGTCAACATTTTTATAGCAAAGTGCCAGAGTGCACCTGTAGGCCAGTGAGGTACAGTAGTAAACTTTTTTTTTTTAACATTGAGCACTCAAGTGCTTTCCCCAGATCTCTGGGGAATTGTGGAGCCCTACACCAGATGATGCCCTGATTCACGGAGGTAGTGAACAAAGTAAATTTGCCATAGGCTCTATCAGGGCACTCCCAGCATTTATCAGTGCAAATTCAAACTAAACGTGTTAAATGTTTGAGTGCTGTATAGTTTTGGTGATGTCAGTGCCAGATCCGAATCAGATTTGGCCACATGCAGACTGGAATCCCAACGGTTTTAGTGGCCACGTGATGTTAATACCGATCAGATTCCAGTTTGCATGTGGCAGATCTGATACGGATTTGGCGCAGACGCCACCACAACTATACAGCACCCAAACATTTAACACATTTAGTTTGAATTTGCACTGATAAATGCTGGGAGTGCCCTGATTGAGCCTATGGCAAATTTACTTTGTTCAATACCTCTGTGAATCAGGGCATCATCTGGTGTAGGGCTCCACAATTCCCCAGAGAACCACGTCAGATACAACCAGCGAAATAGACGTGACATTGAGCCTCCACACGAACGTTGTTACTCAACTCTAACAACCTGAACCTACAAAAGGTACCAGAGCTTTAACAAAATAGCAGCACTTCAACTTAAAATAAATAAATAAATAAAACAGCTGATCTGTGACTTCAAACAGCATCTGGTATTGCACATTTCCTTTCAAATAGTGTTACTTCTACTTCCCCGAAACAAAAGACTTCCACTCCCCCATGGTTTTTTTGTAAGAAGGTGTGGCGTCACCATCGTGAATGTTATCTTGCAAAATTTCTGTCTGCAACACAGACAGCAGCGTTCCCAGACACTTTGGGTAGGTCAGCTGCATGGTGTAGTAATAGGCTAGCAGATAAATCAAACCGTGATGCAGTTCTTCTTCTGGGAAAGTGGTGACGGGAGTGTTGCCAACAGCAATCATGCAGCGGGGCCTATCCAGGATCAAGACAGGGCTGTAGATGGGTCTCTTCTGGAGGTAGAGGTTTGGATCTTCAGATGGCTACCAAAAAAAACAAACAATACAAATGTTGTTAGTAACATACATGGGCAACTGGCAACCCAACTCAATATCAGAAGACCGATATCAATGGGGGGGTAAATTCATTCTAATAATCTTTATGTATTAAGAATCTGACAAATCCAGAATTATTGAACTGTATGTCCAGGGCATTTGGTGTAACAATCCTACCTCAAGAATGTGGAGCAAAGCTTCGCTCGGATCTCGTCCCAACTTCTTTGGTGGTTGTGAACTGGAGGGGAACAGAGCTGGGAGTGCCCTGAACAAAGCTATCGCCAATTCAACTGAGACAGAAATAAAAGTGCTTAGTAAGTTTATTCACTCAGCGTTTACACAAACATTTACTACTGTAAACCTCACTGGCCTACTGGCATGTGCACCCCAAACGATCCAAAAAGCTGCACAGAATACAATACACTCAAAAAAAAAAAAGAAAAGTCTTCACAGCCTGATCCAACCCTACCCCTCTGGCACACTCAGATCAGCTACAATAACACAGGGATTTTAGTTATAGACTGCATTTAAAATGTTTAAGGCATTTGTCTTATTAGCCAGGGTTCCTTTGAGAGTGCCAGCACAATTCCTTAAATTTTAAGAAGATCAAGCACATACCTCCATTTAATGGAATCGGGGGCTTAATGACTTTTTTCCAGACAGCGTAAAACTGGACCTGGGAAGAGAAGTCATTCCACCTCTTCTTAACTTCGTCCAGGAAGTTGTCGTTGTCCTTGGCTAGGATTCGACGCAGCTCATCATTAACCTAGAATGCAAGTTAAAAGCATGAAATAGCTGCGGTGTGGATAGTCCAATAAGTCTTTAGAAAACTTTACAGATCCCACAGACCTTGTTCCCACGTGTCAATTTATACTACTGGGTCCTACTTTCCCCACACACAGAGCTTATCTCAGGCTAGTGCTAGCCAGAATAACTGTAGTATAATGTAAACTTCACTCCACTTACATGTTTAAGTTCCTTGAAGCATGGGTAGGCTTCAAGGATTTTAGCAGGCCGGTCTTCCTCATTCAGGGTGTGGCTGTCGATGAAGGCCCTCCTCGATTCGAACTCCAGCTCGAGGAGTTGGGAGACGTCCCTCTGGTTTGGTTTTGGCCTCTTCCACAGTTCTTGAAGAGTCCTGTAGTGCCTGGCCTGGGCTTGACGGCTGTCTTCCTCTACGTCAGCCCCCTTTGGTTCAGCCTCCTCCACTAAAACACAATACACAAATTATGCTTATACAAGGTAGGTTACAAGTCTCCCAAATAGAAAACATACAAGTGGAGTGAAATGGTTACATAAGACTACAGTTACTCTGACCTCCAATAGGCTGAAATAGGCACAGTGTCATAATTAGCGTGACAACATAGAAGATGTCATCAGTTCACAGGCCTAGTAGATACATCTGCCTACTTGTGACGGTACTTGTAATAAGGTTGAGAACCACTAGCTGCCTTAGCTTATAGCCAAATTTACTCACTTGAATCAGGGTTATCATCTGGGGTTGGATTATCACCATACCACCAGCTACAATCAGCTGAGGTTGGGCTCAATATTATAGTTGACCCAGAACTGGTCTCATCGTCACTGGGAGAAAAGCTGAGACGTCTTTTCTTCGGCACGCCGCGCTGGGGGGTCGGACCTTGTTTTTTCTGAGGGGTCTGCACGTTAGCTAAACGTTTCTGGAGGAACCCCAAGATAGTGCCCTGTGAAGAGAATGTAAGAAACTGTAAAACAGCAAAGACATACACACTTAACCACATGAACCCCAGCATCCTTTTTATGGTATGGCTTTTGCAGAAAAGAGCTGCTGTTGTCGAGCTGCTATTTTCTACAAAAGCATTCCCCGCAATGAAATAGAACATAAAAATACACTAGTATAGAGCCCTGAGGGACTCCCAACCCTATGGGGCTCAAGTGGTTAAAAGTAAAGGGGAAAAAAAGGAAAAAAGAAAAGTCTAATCACTTACATGTTTCACAGGTTTGTCTTTATCCTGGAGCATAGGGTAGCATTCAACGATTCGCTGCGCCATCAAACCAAGCTCGTGCTTGGACGGGTATCGTAGGGCTTGCCCTTGTTCGCTTGCCCTAAGGATCGCGATCATGCTTGTGATCGTATTGCGGACCAACCTGTGGGTTGATCAAACACAAAACAAGATCAATGGGGTAAATGTATTGTATTTAATATTATTAAAAACGCCATTATCCGGGTCCCTACTATTTTTAGTAGCATTGAAACTACCATGGGGAAATCTTAAATCACCAACTACTAAATATGGACACACCACCCGACGGGACTACATTTCCCATGAACAGTGATTTAAAGAATGCAGAATTAACTAAATTAACCCTACTAACCTGCATCTCAGCTCCTTGGACATGACACACTCTGCTTCCCTCCCGCTGAGTGACAAGTCCAGGTACAGTTTGCGTGCGTGTTCCAGCTCACTATCAGAATACACCACGTATTCTGGCGGAGTGGGAAGCTGAAGTGTCCTTTTTGGGTTGGGGTAGGTAGGGGTGGCTTGGTTTGGGGTCCTCAAAGCAGTGGATGTCTAGATAGATGATATATTTATTATCCCAAGACAGAGGCAGCGCAGAAAGTTACAGAGAAGTATGAAGGACTGTGAATAAAGACTAATCTACCATGCACGGCAGTCAAGAAACAAAGGTAATAGAAACAGTCAAAGTTAAATAATAATCTACCGTAGGTGCCTCAGGAGAGAGGGAAGACATGCTGGGGCAAGAAGGGCTTGTCTGCACCGAAGGCCCTGCTGTGACTGGTGGATTCCCCTAAGTAAAGCAGATTGAAACATTTATAAAAGGGGTAAATAACTGACCCAAAACTAGTTGATATTTGCAAACCAATCCAAGCTATATTACCTCTGGGTGAATTAGCACCCACAAGCGCTTCCTTCTGCCGAAGTCGGCAAAGTCCGGAAAGAGCTCCTTTAAATCCTCTTGAGTGAGTGTCCGAAGCAAGGCCTCGTCAATGTGTGCAGCTAATATAAAAACAGACGCACAATGCATATATCAACAATTAATCGTTGAATGTCTGTCCGTCTCTGTCTGCATACTGACATCACTGAGACTAAACAGTATTATCACCATGGTAACCGCTGCATAATGAAACAATGCCCAAATATGTGCATTAAAATTAGAAGACGAGAAAAGGGATCGTCAAGGTCCTATCTTATGCCTGACATGCATTCATTTAATCAGCTGAACATAAACATACATACCCTGTAAGACGGACAGTGTGGTGGAGTCCAGTTTGTCCAGTATACTGTCCATGTTGTCAAATGTTCAACCTGGGGAGGGGGGAAACAATGAATTTACTGAAATGCGATGGCCTGACAAAATATCATACCAGGAGGTACCAATTGCAAGTCTGACAACCTTAATGTTCTGTTATTCATTGTAAATAAAGTTTCAATGATAAACCTTTAACATATCTGCAAAGAATAGAGCAGAGATGTACATATATGTGAATAGTACCAGTGCATAGCTACACTAATTAGGTCTCATTTCCAGTTTAGTCTCATCATTGTTCTTTTGTTATTGTAGGTTAACCTGAAAATCATCATAAACAGCGGGTTCATTTTTCAGAATAACGTAATAAAAGCCATAATAAAAACAAATAGTACATAGTGTATTATTGTATCCCTGTGATGGGTATAAGCTAGCCTGGCCGGGGCCAGACTGCTATGTGAAGGTAGCTTCCCGCAACAGTCTGGACTTCGGCACATTGAGAGCGATTACTGGAAATCAGAATCTGGCCGGGCCAATCAGTGACTGCGTCTCAACTGTAATCCCACCCAACAGTGAAAGGCAGCCCCTGATTGGTCCATGTGTAGATGGTGACGTATGACTGAGGGTGCCTGCAGCGGGAAAGCTGGACGGAGCCGCGTCCGACGTGAGAAAGCAAGGCGTCGGGATCGAGGGCGCAACGCGTCAAACACGAGGGAAAAAACGCCAACAAACGCAGCGGCGCCCGGACACCACATACACAATGAATGGGCTGCCGCGCTGCGCCTGCCGCCAAACGTGTTCGGTGTGCGGGCACCGTCAGTCATACGTCACCATCTACACATGAGTGCTTATCAACGTGAACTCACGTCCCTAAATCTCGCGGGACTAACACTCGGTGCAGACAGTGGGTCAAACCACCGTATGTTACACATAGTACAAGTTCAGACATGTTCTACCATGACACTGTGCAACTGCATGTTTAATTAAGTCACATTTATGTTCCATAGAACGACGGTGCTGAAAATAGCAAATCTATAAACTCTCCGTGCACCGCATGGCCGGCTTTGGGAGCTTGTTTAACACTGCAAGATCATTTATTTTCACCGTGCGACACCGTTAGCGTGTAAAATATAAATTAGGCTTTGTGTAGCGTCGTCTCCTCTTGTTCCATGGAATGCAACATTCGTTTGCAAAGTAGTACTATACATTAAACTTAAATATATTCAACGTCAGAGACAACCTAGTCCAAAATGCCTGTTAAAACAAGAAAACAACGTATTAAGAGTTGCGAGAGGGGAGGGAGTGAGGACTCGTGCTTTCAAAAGTTTGGTCGTGATATTTCACTAAATAAACGTTAACGGTTTAGTAAACGCCACACTTCTATCAACAGCACCGTCATAATATAACTGGTTAAATGTGAAAATGCCCATTAAAAGTAAATAGAAAAAAACTTTACCGTGCTTTTATCGTCGTTTGGCACTGGTGGCGTCTGTGTCCCACTGCTGCTCCCGCCTAGTGAACGATGAAGCGGAAAGCTGATATGACGTCTTCGCGTATTCACCTGTGCCTACGTGCCTCGGCCTACGTACATAATGGTGGTGTCCCGCGAATATAACATCTTATTCTAAGTTGAAATAGGCCTAATAATACATTAAGAAAATGCCAGGCTATTAAAAAAATGAAAACGCATTGTTTATTTATGTCATTTATGAACTGCGTTATTTGATAATTTAAATAAAATCTTATAACAACCCGCCCATCCTGATTTGGTATTACCCAGGCAGGAAGTAAACAGTGTACATGCTTTTCGGAAGCAGAATCACACTAGCCTGGCTCCGCCGCAACCTCCTAATTAACTAGTGCGTCGTCTTCCTCAACTTCATTTCACTGGAAACACGTCATTTTGTTTTGCTTAGAAAGTTATGGCGTGTTGGAGGTGTGTTATCTGTTTTGTTTTTGTTGCCTTAACGCTCAAGTCTCTTTTGAGTCATATAAACAGCGCACACAGCCGCAATCCAGATTTTCGTGTTATATGTGGTATTGAGGGTTGCACAGAAGAATACAGAGTTTTTAACTCCTTCTATTACCACATCAGACGAACACACAGGCAGTATTTTGAATCTGGTCTACCACCCACTGGATGGCTGAGGACAGCATCATCCGATCCATCAAGATTTGCTTCTGAACATTTTGATATTCCCATTTTTTCATCTCAATCAAGAGGTTTGCCGAGGACCAGCAGCCAAGTCAACACATCCCGCTGTCAAACTCAAATGTCACAGGTAAGCTGTCGTGCTGGCTGCACAATAAAACACATTATTATTATTATTATTAGTAGTAGTAGTAGTAGTAGTAGTAGTAGTAGTAGTAGTAGTAGTAGTAATACTATCACCATAATTCCCCAGGGATACTGTATTTATAACACATGTAAAGGACCACACTAGTCCTTGTATGTTTTTGTTTGTCTCAGTAGAACTATCTAAATGTGTCTTGTTTACATTCT
>JAOPJH010000131.1:15302080-15312691 GCA_027122575.1 Merluccius polylepis | reverse complement strand
TTTCGGCCCTGGGAGGGCCCAAAACGTTGGAGGGCCTGGCGGGATTTGCCCGGTACGCCAGATGGCCAGTCCAGCCCTGCGTATGCCCATATGGTTAATCCGGGCCTGAGTATAACTTATGTAATGTGTACATTTTTTGTCTCTCACCCATATAGGCCAGCATGTATGTTCTAGATGGGACTCCAGAGAGCACTGTGACCCACAGATTGTTGACATCGACCACTTCAACCCAGCCTCCTCCATTTAAAAGCAACACATTGGTGAGTACTCTATATAATGTCATTCAGTTTCCATGCACCTTGCATCTCTACTCGGACCAGTAAAAGGGCGAAAGTCTGAATGAGAGAATGAGAGAGTAAATGAGCCTTGTCTGTCAGACAGTGAAAGCGGACCAGTAAAGAGAGAGAAAGAGAATAAGAAGCAACTGAGCGTGCAGGTAGGTGTTTGCCAGGGCTTTTCATAAATGGTTTGTTGTTTTTTATGTGTTTTAACACTTATTGCATGACAGTTTTGTGATTGCAGCTTGTCGTTCTAACTTGCATTTCGGTGTGTACTCTCACCTTATGACTTATGACTTGATTCTCCTGGATGTGTAGATGGTAGTCGTTACTCTGATCCTTGTTTTTTTACTTAATGTATAACCTCAGGTAACACTCAGCATTCTTGGCCAGGTCACCACTGATAAAGAGATTTCAATCTTAGTTGTTTTCCTCTGGTTGAATAAAGGTTGAATAACTATAATAAAAAACATTTTGTTTAGTTATCCTCATGGCTGCTCAACCAGTTGTTTTGAAGATGTTACAAATTAAGTAAGGTAATACTATATGGTCATTAATACTTATGTTTTTATAACTGTCTGACTTACATTTACATTAGTAAATGTCTTATCATTGTAGACTATTGAACTAACAATTAAAGGATATTGTAACTTCAGTAATATTTTTTTGTCTCTAACCCATATAGGCCAGCATGTATGTTCCAGAGGGGACTCCAGAGAGGACTGTGACCCCCAGATTGTCAACATCAACCACTTCAACCCAGCCTCCTCCATAAGCGCTGACTGACTGACAAAGACCCAAAAAAGGTAAAGACAGGAAAGGTCCAAGTGAATGTCCAAGCTGGTGGGCTTGCCAGGATTTTTCACATTTCAAGTTTTTAGTTTTCAAATGTCAGTTTGCTATTTTCAGTTTAGTTTTCATTTTCATAAATCTTCTGGGTTAAGTTTTTACATACTATAGTTAGCTTTGTTGTTTATCTATTTTCAAATAACATTTTTATTGAAATGGGCTTATTGTTGTAATTATGTTGCCCTCTAGTGCTTTACTCATGGTATAGACAGTCAGTGTCATTCAGTTCTAAGAGCCTGGCAAATTGGTCGGCCAAATGTTATTGTATCAATGACCTGTTTGCTTTAAAATCACTACATGCTGTAAAATCACTATACTGCTGTAATTATTTTACTGTAGGCTACTTAAGGGTTCAGGTTAATGATTACTATATGATTATGGTCCAAAACAACATCAAATGCAGTTTTTTTCATCAAGGTACATGAAACTTGTGTTGCCGGCTGGCTGGCTCCCCACACCGCGCATGAAGTGGGCCGGTCTGTCATTGACTCCCGGGCCACTTCTCCCCCCCAGTCCGCCCCTGCTGGGCAATAGTCATGGCATTGGAGCTGTGTTTACTGGTCTATGTGCGATCTCTGCGGCAGTCCTCCTTCAGCATGTACATTGATCCTCTGACAGAACTCGTCCCCTGGTTCTTTGCTCTGGACCATACCATTAATGACATGCCTGGGGGACCTGTCTCCAGCTCAGGCTAAAGCCCCTGATGCTACCTGTGTAGTTCTTGATGGAGCTGCCATCATTCAGATGATGAAGCCAGCAGGTGCCAAGACATTTGATGAATATGCCCAGCAGGTAGTTATCCCATACATCTCTTCTCAGCTGCGCAGTGTGTCACGTGTGGACCTTGTTTGGGATACTTACAAGGATAACTCCCTGAAAGGCACAGCAAGAGCCAAGCGCGGAAAGGGTGTCAGGAGACGTGTGGTTGGGAAAGCTGCCATACCAGGAAACTGGCAGAACGTTCTGCGGGTTGACAGCAACAAGACAGAACTATTCGGTTTCCTGTCCAATGTCCTCCTTCAGGTGTTCTGTGAGGAAGACAAGGAAGTTGTCCTCACTGATGGGAAGGGGGTGCTCAGCACACAGCTACTGCAGGATCTCCACACCCTGGCCCCATGCAGCCATGAAGAAGCTGATAGTCGTATGCTACTGCATGTATCACACGCTGCACAGCATGGCCACCACCAGATGCTCATTCGCACTGTTGACACTGATGTTGTGGTCTTAGCTCTGTTTGCCATAAGTCAACTACCGGCTGGATGTGAACTGTGGCTATCATTCGGAACTGGCAAGAGCTTTCGCTACCTGGCAGCCCACCAAATAGCTGCGTGCCTCGGACCAGAGATGTCATGTGCCCTTCCAATGTTCCACGCTTTGACAGGCTGCGACACTGTATCCAGCTTTGCTGGACATGAAAAGAAGGCAGCATGGTCAACATGGAAGTCACTGCCGGAACTGACAGATGCACTACTGATGCTGGCAAATGGACCAAAGGAGATCCCAGATGATGCAATGAACATTATTGAGAGGTTTGTCATACCTATGTTTGACAGAACCAGCACCTGTGCTGCCATCACCAACTGACTGGGGGTGGGTGAAAACAGAAGGAATGTATGAGCCCCACTGGACGACATTGCCACAAGTATCAAAATCCTGCCATGAGCTGATCTCTTGTGGCTGCAAGAGTGGTTGCAGAAAGCACTGCAGGTGCAAGAAAGCTGCACTTCAGTGCACAGGCCTCTGCTTCTGTGAGGGAGAATGTGGTAGCTGACTCCAAGATCTCTCATTTACTAAAACATTAAAGTGCCATGCCATGTTCTATGGCAAGTTGCCTTGCCTTGATTAACAATTGACATGATCAAGATGTGTTCATAGAAGGGTTCAAATAGTATATAGCAATTACTGTCCTTTTTAAATAACTCAAGTAGCATAGTTAATGGCTTCAGTACATTCACTGAACATTGTTACATGGCCTATGTTAATAAGTAACTACTTGCTACTGCTACGGTTTAATCCAGTTATCACTATAACATGTAGAGAAAATCTCACCATTTTGTTGCATTTTCTTTCATGTTGCATTTTCTATTATCATGTAATAGGTTAGCTATGCCGCCCCACTAAATGTCGTTTATCCAAACTATCTGAAATAAATTTGTTGGACACCTCCTATTACACCCGGACTTAGACATAAAGATGCTGTAGTCCAACCTCCCCCTTCTTGCCAATGCTCCACCTCCTGTAACTATTAGACAAATGGTCTTGTCTGAATATAAACACAAATTGTGCTGGCACCGAAAATCGATGCGCCAGGACGCATACAGAGATGGGCTGGCTCATGTTGTGATCGGATCACAATCCATCAACAATCTGATTGATAACTTGCAATTTAATTTAAACTACCTCCCAAGCGTTCGTCTCTGCACCAAAGACAAAGACATAACACTTTTTCAAGAATAGACTATCTTTGCATTATCTCATCATAGGGCTGTTTTATGTAATTTCGCATTAAGAGCTGGTCAATCTAGGGCAGTTCGTTGGCGTTTTAATACATCCCTGCTTCAGAATTACACTTTTATATAAGAGCTTGAGTTGGATGAATTTATTAAAATAAATAGCACATCCATGTGATGATCCACGTGCGCTATGGGATGCGGTCAAAGGTTGCATCAGAAATAAAACTATATCCTTTGCATCCAATCTCAATAGATCTAAAAAACATCGTATACTGTCTGGAATCCGAAATTGCAGCACTAGAGCTGTTGACATGTTAAACAATATCTCTCCTGAAAACATTTGTAAGCGACGGAAATCAATTGATGAATTTAACAGCCTGTTAGGAAGGGAAGCAGAATTTACTATTCATCGCACTAGGCAGATTTACTATTCTAACAGCCCTCGACCCAGCCGTTTGCTTGCTTTCAAACTAAGGAAAAATGATGACCTAGCAAATATATCAGCTATTAGGACTAAAGAGGGGGACATAACATCTGACCCGATACACATTAACAGTACTTTTCAACTATTCTATCAAAACCTTTATACGTCAGAGGTGCTCCATGATAACAAAATCTGCTCTGAATTTTTCAAATCATTACAACTACCTAAATTGCCCCAGGAAGCTATCTGTTCATCAGAGGCACCTATCAATTTGGAAGAATTAAGGATGGCCATTAAAGCAATGAATAAAGGCAGATCTCCAGGCCTGGACGGAATACCACCAGAATTATTTGATGCCTTCTGGCCTCAGCTCGGTCCTCTGTTGTTGAATTTGTTCAATTTTTCCATTAATAAAGGTTCCTTTTCTGCCAGTTCAAATATTGCAATAATATCTCTATTACTAAAAAAGGACAAGCCATCTGACGACTGCTCCTTTTACAGGCCTTTAAGTCTTCTGAATTGCGAAGTTAAGCTTTACGCTGAGGTCTTAGCTACTTGCTTAGAGCACTAAATGCCCCATTTGGTCCACCACGACCAAACTGGGTTTATTAAAACCAGACTAGCATCTGATAATGTCCGTCGCTTGCTTCACATCATAGATTCAGCCTTGGTTTCAGAAGATCAAAGCGCCATTCTCTCATTAGATGCAGAGAAGGCCTTTGATCGACTGGAATGGTGTTATTTATGGTCTCCAACTTATGGGTTTCAGTGATAGCTTCATTTCTATGATTAAGTTACTGTATGCTAACCCCTCTGCAGTCGTTATAACGGGCAGCAACTGCTCATCTAGGTTTCCAGTTTCCAGATCGTCTCGTCAGGGTTGCCCTTTATCTCCACTTTTATTTTCTCTGTCTTTAGAACCTGTTGCCCAGGCAATACGACAGTCTGAGGCTCTTGAACCAATCACTATTCACAACACATCGTACTGCATTTCCCTGTATGTGGATGATATTTTGATCTTTACAAAAAATCCTTCTAAATCCCTCCCACATCTTAAAATCTTTGAGGTCTTTAGCAGTATTTCAGGCTATAAAATAAACCGGCTTTAATGTTATTGGGTGGATTGGATGATCAGACACGCCTCCTAAATATCCCAGTTGTTCGTAATTTTAAATACTTAGGAGTGTCCATCCTTCCCTCAACTTACTAACTGCAGACAACTATAAAGTCCTAAAAGAGGTGCCTCGCATTAATTTTGTCAGCACTATGATCCCCCTAGCTCCACCGGGTGGTTACTGGAAGAAGCTGTATTCTATCATCAGCACTTATTTATGGAACAAAAAAACCCCAAAGCTTCTACTCTACAAAGACACAGATTATCAGGAGGTGTTAATCTGCCCAATTTTGAATGGTATTCATGGTGCTTTGTTTTGCGCCCACTTATTACTTGGCTGACTTAGAGAGATCTTATGACTTATCGGGCACTTTTTATTTTTATCTACATTTACGTACAGCAATGCGTGACCTCTATCAGCTTAATAGCTGATAGAGCAACCTCTATCACTTAATAGACTCCGGAAGACATTAATACCTCCTTGGATCTAGACTGGCACACTATATGGTCAAACATATCCCTGTCATCCAGAAGGCCTGACCATCAAATGATACACTATAAATAAATATATTTACAGGTTTTATTTAACTCCTCGAAGATTACAGCAAATTAAACTCAGATAACCCGTATTGTGATTTCTGTCCAGACAATACCATTGCCATTTTTTATCATATGGTTTAGCAGTGTCCAGAGGTCAATAGATTTTGGCATAATGTTTCGTCTATCATGTGTAGTATCATCGAAGGAGCCATCCCTCACTCAGTGTTTGCTTCTACTTAATGACATATTGTCTTTAAAGCTAACAAAATAGTAAGCGTCTTCTACTGGCTGGTCTCACAGCTGCTAAAAGAATGATAGCCTGTCGCTGGAAACCACCACATGCGTTGTCGATGAGGGAGTGGCTTTCTTCTTATCGGGATATTGCACAGCTGGAGCTCTCTACAGCACGTTTACTAGGGGTGTGCAAAAAAAAATCGATTCACATCTGAATCGTGATTTAAGCTTTGCCGATTCAAAATCGATTCATAAAGATCCACAAATCGATTAATATTTGTATCCCTGTTTTGTAACGGCCTCGTCCTAAATTTAATTAAACTTGCCGTTCCAATAGATGGCGTTGCGTCCACTTTTCAGCTCTGGCCTAAAACTCTTTGGCTAAAGGAATTTATCAGTGATACGGAGATTGTCAACTGTGCACGGAGAATGGCGACTGTTAAAGAAAAAACTATTCAGCCTGCCCCATCCTCACTAAAGGCAAGTGTTTGGGAGCATTTTGGATTTTACTGCCTGGAGGGGAAGCCCGACCTCGATAAGGAAAATGCTATATGCAAAGTCTGCCGAACAAAAGGTGAAGTATAACGGAAATACGACAAATGAGAGCTCATATGTCACGCCACCATCCAGAGATGAAGATTAAAGACGGCGAAAAGCTAGAAACAGTAACCCTTCCAGGGAACCAACAAACTTTATTTCAAAGCACGAAACTCCCACCCAACTCTGCGTGAGCTAAGAAAATCACTCGGTCCATAGCGTATTTTATTTCAAAAGATTTGTGCCCCTACAGCACCGTTGAAAACGAAGGCTTTCAACATATGCTGCACACTATTGACCCGCGGTACACTGTACCATCCTGCCGTCTTTTTGCAGAGAACGCGATACCTCAGCTATACCAAACCACGAAGGAACGAGTGTCAGAGACTTTGAAGAAAGCAACACGAGTCGCCTTAACCTGCGATGCCTGGACATCCCGAGCAGTTGAATCGTATGTGACCTTTACTGCTCACTATATAACCGACGACTGGCAGCTTGAGACTCGTGTTTTGCAAACTCGTGTGATGTATGAAAGCCACACAGGAGCACACATGAATGAGCTGTTTCAGGATGTCTCTAAGGAATGGCATCTTCCTACCTCTGACTTGGTGATCGTTACCGACAATGCTGCTAATATGACTGCTGCAGTGCAGCTGGGCAGCTTCACTCACGTCAAGTGTTTTGCTCACACTATTAATCTTGCCAACCAGCCATTTGTGCTGCTCTCCTCTCTTCCGAGGTGAGAAAAGGTGGAACTGACATCTGTACACTAAAGGAAGTAGATGTGACCAATGCAGAAGAAATGGCTATGGCCCTGAAGCTATTAAAGGAGGCAACTGTCGTCATGAGTGAGGATAGCACACCAACATTGTCCGTGATTGCTCCATTGCACGCACAACTACTCCACGACACAGAAACAGGTTTCAGTGGTGAAATGCCAATTGTTCGAGAAATCAAACAAACCGTCCACGAAGACCTGTCAAAGAGATACTGCACTGTCAGGGAGAAGAGCATGCTGCACACAGCTTCTACTATGGATCCGAGATTTAAAGCCCTACCATTTCTCTCCCAGGATGAGCAGCAGGACATATACTCCAAAGTGATTGCTGAAGCTGCAGCACTTAAGGTAATTATTTCAATCATTAACATTAAAAAGTCTAAAAAAATATTTCCAGTGTCAAAAATGTGTTTTATGTCTTCTAATACATCATTAGCTTATAATACACATTTAATAACCATAATCATATGAGTTTGTGAAAGATCTTGCAGATGTTACCAAAGGATAATATAAACATTGAACTTGGACTTCAACTATGAGGCTTATTTGTTTGTTTTCTTTCATGGTTCTTCACTGCAACAAGCAGAGACACAGAAGGAGCATGCTAAGGAGGTGCCCCAGATGAAGGACAAGATGATCACCACTCCTGTTCCCAAAAGAAGGAACACTGCACTGATAAACCTTTTAGGCAAGACATTCACTGATTCCAGGGCAGCCCCAAAATCTGCCAGGACCAGAGCTGAGGAGGAGATGAATAAGTACCTGGAAACCCCTCCACTGTCACTCTCAGAAGACCCCCTCATCTGGTGGAGGAACCATGAAACTGTCTTTCCCCTGCTGGCTAAGTTAGCGAAGCACTAAATATGCATCCCTGACACACTTGCCTCAGAGTGACTGTTCTCCACTGCTGGGGACATAGTGACGGCACAGCGGAGGGTGCTCAGTTCTGAACATGTAGTCCAACTTCTGTTTCTGCAGAAGAATCTAGAAGTTGAAGCCAGTGGTGAACTATGAACTGGCCAGGCAGACACTTAAACATGTTTATGCATTCTGTGATTCTAAAACATCTTAAATGCTGAATTGAGGATATTTGAGGCATGATTTTATGTGTTAAATGTGCCCAGCAGTTGCCCATTTCAAAAGAGAGTCTAGCTGTTAATGTAGTACCTGAGGCATTTGTGTTTGATTTTGGAGTACAGCACTTTAAATTGTAAAAGCTCTTATTTTACCATAATATTTTACTTTGCAGTTTATAGTTGCATTTTTTTGTAGTACCAATTACCTCAGGCCCACCATTTGTAGCTAAAGGCAAACATTTTCAGGTTTGTTTGAACAGTTTGACTGAAGTTTACCAGTTCCTTAATGGACTGTATAGTTGAATGGAATTAATAAATCCTACTCAAGGTTGATATTGAGTAGTGTTTACCTGCAATTGTTCATTCTGTTTTTCTTCTTGTCTGTCAACTGCTCTGGACAGTGAATCCATTTTTAATAAAAAATCGGTTTTGAATCGAAAATCGATTTTAAATCGAATCTTGAGCCTAAAAATCGACATCGAATCGTGGCATTTTCTGAATCGTGCACCCCTACTACTAACAGAGCTATCAGTCCATTACTTCACTCTGTTTTCATGTTTGTATTTCTACTTGCTGTGAATACGCAAGATGAACCTGGATGTTGGTAAGAAGGACAAAGGGCTAATTTACACAAAAAGTTGGCGTGTTCCTTTGAAGAGACTATGAATACAAAAACAATAGCTGGACTGTTGCCAACATTGTAGATGAAAAGGCTAAAGGTCCTTTTACATTTAACGCGATTGTTCATAGCAATTTTTTCCCACATCCATAATATAATTACAAATCATGGAACTGTATGGAACTGGACACATACAAGGCGATTTTGGTTTTGTGAAAAAGCAACATTAACACTATTAGCACGAACAAGAAGTGTGGCAGTCTGCCAAATTAAAAAAACAACGGCAACGCCCGTTTTAAGTATGTAATTTACAGCCACGTCATGACCCATGTCATAGGAATTGATCTTTTTCCAAATCACTTCTTTTTTTGTTATACTTTGGGTTCAGTTTCCATTATTTCCATAAGATTTGAAGGAGGTGTGGCAAGGTAGATATCAATCAAGCATGGCACAGACACTTCCCCACAGTCCTGATCATAGCGCTAATCAGCCGAACAACTTTTTAAAGAAACATTTCTAATATTTATGAACTTTTATTCATACTCAAATCTTGGTGTATGCACAATAAGATTGCAGATTGTAGGTTTGAACTGAGAACCTAAAGGGGGTGGCAGTTCGCCGGTTTTAACACATTGAGGCTAGGGGTGTTCGATTTTACGGTATTAGATTGTGAACGATTCAAAACTCTACGATCTTTCTTCATAAAGGATCGAGAATATCACTTTTGTGATTCTGCACAGTCGATCAGTTGAGTTGCTATTTAATTAGTTTAGACTGTACGGCACTCTATGCATGCAGCATTGTATGCATGCAGCATTGTAGTGCGCACAGTGTCCACATCCTGCTACGAATCCAAAGTAGGTGAGCCCTTGTGGGGGCGTTAAGGTGCATTCACTGGAGATACGATTAGACACTGTATGCTAGGTTGAGCAAGGTAAATTTAAATCCCACAAAAATATCTACTACGGCTCAAAATATTCTGGCTTCTTGGACTGTACTAGGGTTCGACCAATTTATTGGAAAATGCCATATATTGGTCGAACCCTAGTAGAGCCCAAGTACCGATATTGGCGTTTTATTAAATATTGGTTATCGGCCTGGGAATGTCATCCGCCTTGACTCTAAAATGTGTGTCCCCTATGCCTATAAGAAATCAACTGCTGCGCTGCCACTGGTAGTAATGCATCCTTGAATCATTTGGCATAATTAACCAAATTATTTGGCATATTGTTTTATTAAACAATATCGGCATGGAATGTCATAATCGGCAGCCTCAGTCAATAAAATATTTCTATCCCCCCCCCAAAAAAAAAACATGTCGGTCGAATCCTAGACTGTACTGCAAATCTATTGGTTGGCACCTAATGTCATGCGGTGTGCCATGTCAGAGTTTAAATAATTTAAAATTTGACAAGCCCCCTCCCTGGCAAACAAGTGCTGTTGTAGCATCATTCTGTTTTGGGAGTCATGTTTCTGAGTGTACAACAAATAATTGCCGATTGTTAATACTTTAAATTCCCCCCTAATTGAAAACATAAGATTGAAAATATACTTTTAACAGTCTCTGATCTTTTACGTTATGTAATTGGTTGTTTGAGTGAACTGTTCAGTAAATTGCTAATAGTCTTAAACAAGCACAGGAGAAGAGAAGTGTTTTTAACCTGGATTTAAAAATGTTCACAGTTGGGGCTGATTTCAGTTCAGCTGGT
>JAOPJH010000131.1:15284883-15299063 GCA_027122575.1 Merluccius polylepis | reverse complement strand
CACACACACACACACACACACACACACACACACACACACACACACACACACACACACACACACACACACACTGTTTAAATAATACAGCTAAGCACATTATATTCACGATCGCCGAGTCCTTAACGGCGGGAGTTGTTGATTTTTTTTTTTAAATGAAAGGTTCAAAGGTCGGCTGAATGGACCTTTGAACTGGGCGGTCAGGGCGGTTTCAAAGTCCCACGGCCCATCGGGTGCGGTGGAGGCGGGTTGGTCGAAGGAAAGCAACGCGGCCAGACGCCCGTCCGCCGTGCTGACATTGAAGCCGGCGGCCAGTAGCTTGTGTCCGTCCACAGCCAACCGCGCCTTGGACTGAAAGCGAGACAGGCCTCCCTGGACGGAGCACAGGCCCTGGAGGAGCAACGACAGGGAGAACATTCACAAGGCGATGTGCGGAAGAAGAAGTGGCCGTCAGCTCAAAGATGAGAAACAGGCTAATGCATCGCTGCACCGGCGCCATGTGCGCGTCACAAAGAATCCCTAAAACAATACATTACGAGAAGGCGAGGAACCCCCGAGCAGAACCATACGTGTGACCTTTGCGGCGTTGATGCACACTAAGCTGTCACCGTATTCCTGTAATACCTCTATAATGAGTGGCAGTCGGCGGTGCTGCGGAGACGGCCAGCTCGACCACATGGTTCCCCTTAACTCTGTGGTCTGGGAGAGGCCCATCATCTTCAATCTGAGGCCCACTCGCTGAGCACCGAGCTGGGACTGCAGTGTTAAC
Source organism: Merluccius polylepis (assembly GCA_027122575.1). Taxonomy (NCBI): domain Eukaryota; kingdom Metazoa; phylum Chordata; class Actinopteri; order Gadiformes; family Merlucciidae; genus Merluccius; species Merluccius polylepis. Next base: position 15,298,297 of record JAOPJH010000131.1, on the reverse strand, counting down.
ATTTTCTCCTCGCCAGAGCTCAGCTCCATCTGTACACACACACACACACACACACACACACACACACAGCCAGCAATTATGATATTAAATCGGATCCTTGTTGGTGGATCTGTTTGGCCCATTTAATTATTTCTAACCTGAATGCTGTTGTTCTCAGGGACCCCGAGTGTCTTCAGAAAGTTCACCGCATGACTAAAACTACAGTTTAGTTCCACGGCCGCAGAGGACAGCGTCACTGCCGTCTTTGCGGTAAACTGTAAACAAAAACAACAACATTTTCATTTTTGTATCGATTGTGTTTATGACTAAGGTTAAGATCAAATGTAGGAAGGTGGTCACCAGCATAGAGTAGGCCTATATGTAAGTCTCAACAGACACATAATAGCCATAGCATCATGTTAATGAAACCTAAAAAAAAAAAAGAATTTTATATATATATCATGATTAGACGAACACGGCTTTTCCCTCCCACCTGTTGATTTCCTGCCGAGCAATTCAGAAGGTAATGATGTGAGCCATTGCCATGGTTCCCAGAGTTTATCGCCATGGCAGCGGAGGAGGGGAGGCCCGCCCTCTTCAGCAGGGGCACTGTGTGGTTGAGATGGACTGATACTTCGTTCTGGTACTGAAAACCAAAAATGTTACACCTCGTATAAAGCTTTTAGGCTAAATGAAGTCATAGGCAGTTAAGATGCTTTCGACCGACATTCGTCCTCTCTTTAAAAGAAACCTTTTAAAGAAATCCTAAAAAGTGTTTTTCATCAAAGCTGCCGGCTTCACAGCACCGTCGTATATACCTTGGTTTTACTGAGGGCTAATGAAGCCTGTAGTGTTTTCTTGTCTATCGCCATGGAAACCCCTGTCTCAAGGACACCACCAGAGGTGACCATGGACCCGGAGGCCTGCATCCTGTCTGGACTCCCCCACCTCTACAACCAAAAACAAGACGTCATATGTGATACCGACTAAAGCAAATCAGCAATGCCTTCACTGCGACACCAGGCTGCACTCTACCTGTACAACTGTGCAGTTGTTGTAATACACCACTGACCCCTGCAGGCCAGGGCTGGGTATGACACCCCCCGTCACCCCCAGCGCACACTGGCCTATGTGCAGCAGGGCCTCGCCGTTGTATCCCTGCCGTCCGGCCCTGGCCGACATGGACAGCCTGCAGTGTCCCGGGACGTCTTGGAGGAGGAGCGCAGAGAGGTTGTGGCTCAGCTGGCCGTCCACCCTCAGCTCTGGCGCGCCCCTCGCACTCAGCCGCAGGAAACCCTGTTCGTTGTCCAGACCGGTGTCCACCACGGCTGTCCACACACCCTGGCTGTCCTCTGCCACTGAGCCGTTCAGATGGGCCTGGCAGGGGTGAGAGGGAGGGGGAAAGGACTGAGTTAAATTTCGTAGATATTCACAAAAGTGAGTACTGTTGTACTAGTACAGTATAGCACTACTGGAGTCCCTTGAAAACTAGATGGACCGTCTCAAGGGTTCCATCAGGAAGGCGTTTTGAAACCCTCCCTCACAAAACACAATGATTACAAAAGGTAATTTGTAACAAATGCAATTGCTAATGAGACCTGATGAAGTGCTGTGATCAAGCAAAAACAGTTGTATGTCATTGTTTTATAAAATATGTGTCTGTATGTAATGTACTCTGTTTTTAATGTGTCTCAGGTGAGGCCAAAGGCAAAAATTCCTTGCCAAAATTTCTGGCTGGACAATAAAGTCATATTTTCTATTCTATTCTATTCTATTCTATTCTACAGTATTCAAGGATCAGCCTTAAGGGTTAGGCTCAAGGCTATACCTTATACCCAATAAAACGTACCTGCAAGAAGGGACATGTAGACTCCATAGCCCAAAGCCACCGCACTCTCCCCTTGGTTCCAGGGAGGGCTTTCACCCCGATGTGGCAGGACCCGATTCTGATCAGGAGATCGGCGGTCTCGCCAGGGGCTCCAGGACCAGAAGCCTCCACCGTGGTTCTCAGGGGCAGGCCTCTGGTCCTCAGCCCGGGGAAGGAGTGGGTCAGGGCCCCAGAGAGGCGGAGGGGCCCGCAGGTCTGGCCCGCGAGCTCCAGGGAGGCGTCGCGGTGGTCCAATCGGAGAGCGCCGGAGAGGGTCAGCTGACAGGGTGCCGCTGACAGGATGCCGCGAAGATCCAACGACACGGGCAGAATAGTCCTCTGAGGAAAGATAAGCGAAAGACTTTCTGTATATTGGTGTTGTGTTTGTGGGAACACACACAAACACACACACACACACACACACCAACACAGTTGTGCATTTGTGCATGTGTTCATTACACACACATTACAATTATTCATTAAGACTTATGCCATGCATGTGTTTTCTTATTCATACTATACATAAGTAGTTCACTAATATAATAAACTTCGGCCCTTTACACCTTGACGGTATAATAATGTTGACCAAATCCACCAACAATCATCTGCCACTCAACAATTGTGCAACCTAGTTTGCATTTTATCAATAGAAACTAGGTGAGGAGACATCCATCTATGATTTGTCCTGTCATGTTTAAAATGAAAAATTGACTCAAGGTTGCCGTGCTTTGAAAACAGTTTTGAAATCGGGTACAAGGCGTGGACGGGTTGAATCATCGGTCCGCAATTAAAGGTAGGCAATAATACTCATAAAAGAACAACAACACCTCAGGTACAAGGCACCTAGGTATTTATTGCGCAACATAACTATTACCTGTAGTGCAGGGCAGTAGTGGCTCACATTGAGAGCATACGCAGACTGGCTCCTCTGCATCTCCGGAGACCCGGTCTGCCCCAGGTTAGACCTGAAATAGCACTCCCCCAGCTCCAGCCCTAGCTCCACGCCACCGGGGGGGGTGGCTGCGGTCGAGACGGCCAGGACCAGGGCACCGCGGGTGGGCACACCCCGCGTCTGCGCCGCCTCCACCGAGTGCTGAACGGACCCCCGGAGGCTGAAGCGGGGCTGACGTTGGAGAGACACGCTCAGCCGGGCCTTCTCTTCGCCCATGGCCTGGACGTGTGTGTTCAGGGAGGCGGCGCCGCTCGCGTGGAGAACAGAGCCGTTTATTGAGAATTCCCGGGGTAGGCTAGGAGTCTGTGGAGATGAAAACAAAATATCTGGCTTTAATGAAAACAAAGAGGAAACTAAAATAGGGACACAAAAGTCTGTGTTCACTTAATATATCAGAATGTATTTTGATTAATATGACTATATAAGTCATAATAACATGATTGGAAAGTGACTGTACACCTTTTAAAAATAGACTTGTGACTTAGACTCAAACGTTGTTCAACAAATAACGCTTGCAAGTGGGGAAGAAGAAAATCCTCGTTGAGTTTTCTATTCTTTCCCCTCATCAGGAAACATGGGAAACACTCGCGGGTTTTCTCCATGTTTCACCTCTAACCTTCAACAACGGACATAGCTGGTGAACATAGACCCTCCAAACAGTCCTCCGGTCGTCTGTTCCCCTCTGTAGGTTCCCTGAGACCAACACGGAGCACATCTCGCTCTCCAGGTTCCCCCGGGCCTGACTGGACCCGGCTAGCATGCTAAAGGCTAGTCTCCCGGGCGCGGGGGCTTCCAGCGGCCTGGTCGGGCCGTGGAGCGTCCAGGTATCCCCTACGCCGTCGACCTTGGCGGAGGAGGCGTCGAGAAAGAGCGAGGCGCTCCCGGAGAGGGAGGTGTTGTTCAGGAGCTGGGCTGAGCCCTGGAGGTCAACCCTCTTTGGGACGACGCCGGCCAGCGAGGCCCACTGGTGCTCCATGCTCCACCTCAGCTCCGCCTTGTGGCTTTTCCTCAGAAGCATCCACAGCAGACACTGGAGGACATCCTGCTGGTTCTCCAGCACCAGAGAAACTCTGAGGCCGTCCTCCCTGGGGAGTGTCTGGACGGTGAGGGAGGTCCTATCCCTGTCCCACACTTGCGTCCACGCCAGCCTGCTCAGCCCCTCGCAGCGGGAGGTCAGCGTCAGACGGTAGCGGACCGAGTCCCACGCCCCGCCGACGTCCGCCCAGACGTGACACCATCTGGTCAGTCTCACGCGACCCGTTAGCTCCGTCTTGTGCGCGCCGCCGGGGGTCCCGTATTCCCCCAGCAAATGCCAGCCGTACGCCCCGGCCGCCTCCACCCTCAGTCCCACAGCGGCGCTCGCTCTCCAGCGGCCCGCCACCAACCCCAGCCCCAGGGTCCACCTCAGAGGCCCAGGCCGCAGCAGAAGCCTGAGGCTGGAGTTGGTGGGCAGGCCCAGGGACGTGAGCAGGAGCCTGGAAGAATGGGTCAGGTTAGCCCGTAGCTCCGCCTGACCGGCGGGGCTGATGCAGCCTTTGGCTTGAGCGCCGAGGCTAAGGTAGGCTAAGCCCAGGCCGTAGCAGAGCCTACTGTGTGGTCTAGAGGAGCGAAAGGCTCGTACCTCCACCGAGTGGCTCGCCGCGCTGCCATAGCATTGGCCCGAAAGGCGGTCCGCGGAGGAGTCCCCTGTGCAGTTCATCTGTGAAAACAAGACCCCCTGTTAAGGCAAGTTTGTTGTTGGAAGGAGGAAGGCTTGGAGTGAGGCTTGAGGAAGTACAGCATATCGGAATGGCAACATTAGACGATATGACGTGTTTTGATCTGGTGCCAGATTATATGATACACAATTAACATGTGTGAGGAATGCAAAAAGTTACTAATATTACTATTACAAATCTGAATTTCATAATCTAAAATCTAAATTGAATGAATTAATGGATAAGGTGTCAATCCTGTCAAACGTATTACAATGCTAAAAACAGGCTACATGTCTGAACATGTAGCAAATAATTACATGGAAAGGAATAATTACATACACCGAGAGGGAACGGACTTTAAATGATCTCAGTCTAGAGTGACTGGTGTAGACGGATTTCCACAGTGTTCCTGTGCATGATGTATGCGTTTCACCTGCAGAGATGTGGGCAAAACGTCCTTGAGCTGCCGTATCTGTTGCCATAGAGACACTGTCACATTCGCCGTGCTGTTGTTTGTCCCCGCGCTGAAATGACCCTCAAGCATTTTCTGCTCCTCTATATTAAGAACCAGGTCTCCAAGGACGCCGCCCACCTCTCTCTGTGAACCGGGAAGGGAAGGGGGGAAATAGGATGAACGTAGTGGTTAGGGCGTTGGGAGTCCCACCCGAAAGATACTGGGTTAGATTTCCAATATTTGCAGCCTACCTGTAGACGTCCTTATGCAAGATGCCCTAACCCCCTACCTGCTCCTTATTGATATGTATCTGAATTCTGCAAGTCATTTAGGATAAAAGCATATTAGTTGGTCTGACATTCACTCTTTCATTCTCATTCTTTGACTGTTTTCAGCCTCTAAGTCACTTTAAATAAAAGCATCAAGCTTAAATGTACATGTAGCGTAAGTGTACACTATATGTAAGTGTGTATGTCATTTCCCTTTGTGGATCCTAGAACAGAGCCACCTTCACATCCACCCGGCAGCCAGGGCTCACCTTGTAGTGTGCGTCAGCCTGCATGGAGCTGGGCAGGCCCCGGCTCGCCAGGGGCCTGCTCTGGTGCTGTAGCCTGGAGTGGAGCTCCCAGTGTGGGGCGGCCTCATGGCCTGTCTTGGCCCAGCTCAGCCCCGCCCTGACGCTCTCGGCCCCGGCCAGCAGCTCCGCTAGCAGGGACGCTTGAGGTCCTCTCTGGCTGGTCCAGCTCACCTTGGCACTGTTGTTGGCAGGTACGCCTACAGGTATACGCCGAGGAGAATCAGAGTTACTATACTTTTTAAACTGCTTTTAGAGAGATAGAGTGAGAGAGACAGACAGACAGACAGACAGACAGACAGACCGAGAGAAGAGGTTGGGAAGGGTTTGGTTCACCTGTAGTACTGAGCAGGTCCGAGGTGTGAGACAGGTTGGCGGAGAGCACTCCCTTCCCGAAGCCTTTGAGTTGCCGGCTGGCGTTCACACACACAGACTGGTCCCCATACTGAGCATACAGCCGGTAGCTGGCCCTGCTGCCGGCGACGGCCCCCGTTGTGTCTTCCTCGTCCTCATCCTCATCCCCATCCTCATCATCATAATCATCATCATCCTCCTCATCATCCTCCTCATCATCTTCTTCTTCTCTGGTCCACGTGTGTCCATGTTCTTCTATGTGCTTCATCTCCACCAGGTACAGGACCTCCATCACTCGGAGTCTCAGCTGTCCTGGAAAACACAGATACACGCACACACACACACACACGCACACACGCACACACGCACGCAGGCACGCACGCACACACACGCACACACACACATAAACACATGCAGACAGATAGGCACATACACACACATGCGCCACATGCACACACGAACGCACGCGTACAGGCGCACACACACACACACACACACACACACACAACCACATAAACACACACAGACACAGACAGACACACACACATTTGCGCACACATACACACACACATACATGCGCATACATATACACACACGGGCAGACACAGACAGACACACACACACACACACGCGCACACATATACACGCACACATGCAAACAGACAGACAGACAGACACACATGCACACACTTTATTTGAATATTGAATTAAATCATTATGAATAACGGTTCCTATGGCTGCCATTAAAACCGAATAACGTCCTAGCATGATGTCTCCGTTATTAAACTAAATCGGTTGTTGTTCTGAATCCACCGCCCTCTAAACGTTTCAAATCCCCGAATGCCACGTCTTGCCAAGCCTTCCTCCTCCGTCAGCCCCACCTTCTGTGAGTCCCTCCGTCTTCCCCAGGGCCCCGTCGATCCCCAGGGCCGTCGGCAGAGCGCCGAGGCCAGTCAGGGAGTGTCTGAGGTCCCCCGTCACGGCGAGCCGGAGCCCCTGGGTGTGGTTCACGGAGCCCCTGGCCTGGAGCAGCAGGGCTTTGTCTCCCTGGGTGTAGGAGCCGTGCATGGAGACGCTGGGGGGGGAGTACAGGCGGGGGTTAATACAGTCAGGGGTTGAGTTGCAGGTGGAGCTGAGAACGGGTGTTATTCACCTAGCGGCCATCTTGGTTCCATTTTGATTCTAAACGCTAGCTAGTTTTCCCCCCACCTAGTTAACATTTGGGATGGCCAAGATGGCCGCTAGGTGAATAAGGCCCATTGAGGTTAGAGTAAACCTTGTTACCTTAGTAACCAAGCTACTCCTGCATCCAAGCAGAAATGTCTTCCTCTGTGTCGTCCCCAAAACATTCCCCATTGCTTTGAATAAAACGGGCTAATGAATATGAATGAATGAGTGAATGAATGAGTTAGTAGATGAGTAAATGGGTGAACGAGTGAATGGGTGCATGGCTGAATAAGGGAAGAATGAATGAGTAAAGAACGAATTAGCCGGTGAATATCAGAACAAATTGGTGAACACGCAAACAAGTGAGCGAGTGGCGAATGAACGAATGAACGAATGAATGAACGAATGAATGAATGAATGAGTGAATGAAGTTCAACACTCCACGTTCACTCTACTTTTTAATTTCAGTAAAAATAAAAAATAAAGAAATCCCGACAAATCTAAATACCACTAAAACCCCGGCGTACCGGTTGACCGACAGGTTAGCGGTCACGTTGAGGTTCAGATCAGCGGCGGCTCCGGGGAGCAGACTCTGGGAGAAGTCGAGCCTCAGCCCCACGGCCCTTTCCCCCCCCCTCAGGGAGTGGGACAGCCGGGCCCCCAGGCGAGCTCTGTCCTTCCCATCAGCCACCACGCGCACGGTGCTCCCCCCCTGGCCGGACGCCAGCGATGTGTTCACGGTGGCGTGCACCTTGATCCACACACAGCGTGACCCGTGGTGAAGGGGCAGAGGAGCACGTTGGCAAGGCGGTAGATGCAGTTAGTCATCCATCCAAATGAATGAGCAATACAATAATGAGTTCAATTGTTGTTATCAACCGAATCTTCCCACATAGCTATGCTATTTTAGTAAACAAACAAATAAATAAATAAGTAAAAATAAAAGAGTAACCCACCTCTATAGTTTTGGGGATCTTGGATTTAAAGGGATGACTGATAGAGGAATACAGACCAATTCTTTTGGTGGTTCCATTCACGTGCAAAGAAAACTGAAAACGACAACGACAACGACGACAACAACAACAACAACATACAAAACACATTTACGAACACATCAGTAAAATGAAATCCCATTCATCACATGTTCCCATTCAACAGGCTAGGATCAGTATGAGGATCCGTATTACGTTCCTCCTCACCTGGCTCTCCTGTCGCTCTACTCTCAGCCTCCCCCTGGCCAGGTAGTCTAGAGCAGAGCTGTCTGTGGGGCTCCAGTGCACGTCTCCCTCCAGCAGGGCAGACGAGGGCAGATGTAGCTGAAACCACAACAACAACAACAACAACAACACTGGCAGATTAAGACCAGTTGCAACAGGTCCCAGCTGTTGTTGGTCTCCCTCGCCATGGCAATAACACACACACTACTAATCATATTACGACGAAGAAAAATGTCAGCATATGTTTGAATGTCTGTCATATGCTCCGAGGAAGTTTGGGAATTCGGTGCAGGCGGTTGGGCTACTGTAGTGTCTAGGAAAGTGTAGTGGCTAGTGGCTAGGGTGGCAACTAACTCCCAGCCAAAAGGTACTGGGTTCGATCCCCATTGGCTGGTAGGTGCAAGATGCCTAACCTCAAGATGCCTAACCCCTACCTCATCAGTAATGACATCTGATATCTGAATTCACAAGTCATTTTGTAAAAGATGTGACTGACATATGGCGTATTTTCTGTATACTTTTGTCATTTTATGGCTTTGTGTTTGTATGCTTTTATTTTATGTTTGCTGTCCTGCCCTGTGTCCTGTGTCTGTTGTGACGCCAGCATTTCTGGGATGAATAAAGTACATATTAGTACAAAGTACACGTCACTTATCGTATATTATCTTATCAATAGAAACAGGGTTCAGCGGGGTCTCCGGTTTCTCAGGAGCTGGCTCACCTGCAGGAGGTGGGAGAGGTTGGCTCGGACCCTCATGCCTCTGTGCTCAGAGTGTGGAGGGATCTGGAGGACCTGCCCATGGAAGGTCAGCTTCTCCTTGCTGCCGACCCGGAGCCTCCCTTGCACCTCCCTCTGGGTCTGTGGAGGTGAGTGTGTGTGCGTGTGTGTGTGTGTGTGTGTGTGTGTGTGTGTGTGTGTCACAACAACCACCGGGTCATCTTGACTGAATTGAGTTTGATTGTGAGTTATTGGTTGTCGATCGTCTACCTGGTTGTTGAACATCGTCAAGCATAGCTCCGAGTCGGTCGGGAGCCTGTAAGAGCTGAACGGATGCACCAAGGCAGAGCAAACCTAAAACGAAAAAAGATTTAGCTCTAGCTATATCACAAATGTATGTTTTTTTCCCAGACAAAGCTCATAAAATAGTACAATTCCGAACATTGCAATTGTTATCTTGCCATGTTGCTCTCAACTCACAAAGGGTCTCGGCGGTTTGTATCCCAGCGTGAGTGTGTGAACCGCCTCGCCGCTATGGAAACCCGCTCTGGACTCCAAGATGTAGAGGCCCTTTAAGAGGTCAACGGTGAACGTCTGGCGTAGGAGTAAACTCTGGGGGAAGCTCTGGAACGGCTGCCTATCGTGGGAAATGTGTACTTCTTTTTACAATCAAAGTCATGGAACGCATCCCCCAACATCGTAAATCACACATTTCAAAGTGCGGACCTGAGCCGCAGGACGGCGGTTTTCTGGTACATTCTTGGGTCCTTCTTCAGTTCCTCCACGGTTCCTTCCAGCTCCAGCTCTGTGGAAGAGCTCTTGGGCTCCCAGAAGACCATCTTCACCACTACTTGGCTCTTTTTCAAGTTCTTCAATCATTGAAGTCAGTCAAGAAGGAAACAGGAGAGAAAACAACACAACACCCTTAGTGGATCGCTGCACAAAACCCAACTGAAAACAGTTGAGGTTGAGGGACGGAATGACACGTAGCACCGGGCCGCTGGTCCTACGAACCAGAACCGAACCCGGGTTCAAGGGGTATTACGTACATGGTTAGCGTGCTAGCTGGTTGAGCGAACGCCCCCAAAGTTATGTAAATACCAATAGCCACTATGGCTTCACACTATGTCATCCACAATGACCGGCCCCTCCCAGACAGGTTCTGTTTTAGACCCCCGAACCTTGTCCAGGGTGTTGAGGGCCGCGGAGAGGCTGAGGTTCTGCCTGCCGTAGCTGGACACCAGCTGCAGGCCGCGGTGGTCCCGGGTGCCCTCCAGGGAGAGCTGTCCTCTCAGGGGGAGGGTCCACACGGAGCTGAGGGTCCAGGAGCTCTTCATGCCCTGCTTCCCCACCACTCCCCAGCCACCCGCCTGTCCCACGGAGAGATCTGATGTAACACCTGACTTTCCTTTACAGGATTAATCTTAATTTATACTACCATGGGGTCATTTACTTGTATGTAAATAGACCATCGTTTAGCACAACCGAATAGCGAGCACTTTCAGTGTCATCATCCAGACTCTGTGAATTCTCCCTGCTTACTTTGACGTAGGTGAGCGCGGGCGTGTACAGGTGTAGGCGGGCTTCCTTCTCCCGCCCGCGGTCCTTGTAGAGCGCCTCCAAGGCCAGGCCGCGGACGCTCAGCCACTTCCGGGCGGTGAGCTCGCCGCTGAGCTGCAGGGTGTGGCTCTGGGGCCGGCTCAGCTTGTGGGCCATGAAGACGTACAGCCACGGCGTGTCCATGGTGAACGCGCCTGGGTGGGTCGACGTTAGGGAATGACTTAAACCTGCTACGATTTAAACTTTTTATAACTGCAGCTTTAGAAAACGGATCGTTACGGTCCTTGATTCTGATTGGCTCGAAGCCTTTTTTATTTCTTTTTTTTTGTACCTTCCCATTTCTTCTGAGCGGCGTCTTTGGGGGGACTCCTCCACTGGAGGCCGGCCACCAGGGGCAAGAGGTCGTTGTAGTTGACCTTGAGGTGGGTGCTGCTCTCCGAGCCGTGCTCCCTCAGGTGGGAGTGCAGCAGCTGAGTCCGGTAGTTCAGGTGCTTCTCTGGCACCTGGAGGCTGAACTGTGGACGCCGTGAGCAGAGAGTGGGTCACGTTTGTCAGGCATTGTTTGGAAAAAATATACGTGAAGAAAGACGATGATTGTTTGACAGTTGTTGAGACTATAGGGAAGTACGGAAGTCAGAGTACACTGGTTTGCTGGATAGATTTTTTTTATTTTTATAAATACTATATATTATATATATTAATAATTTAATGCATGATCAATAATCAACAATCTGTCTGGTTGGATACAGACTACTGCTCCTCCATGTCTTGCAGACATAAACAGAAACAGTGACTCAAGAAGGAAAATATGTTTTCTGTTCATGGCTGACTGGACCGTGGTTCTGCTCACCTCCATAGTGTAGCTGGTGTGGTTCTGGGTGGTCTGGTTTTTAAAGGACTGGCTCAGGTGCAGCTTGCATTTGTTGTTGATCTCGTCCCAGTGTTTGCCGTAGCTGGCGTCCAGGCTGGACCGGGCGTGGGCGGGGCTCTCCTCGTGTCTCACCACGATCTGGAGAAGACATTCAAACAGCAAACTCCCATCAAATCACTTTTCAACCCATTTGACTTCAATATCAGTGCATAAAAGTACTGGGTTCGATCCCCAGTGTCCACAGACTACCTGTAGGCATCCTTGAGCAAGCTGCCCTAACTCCTACCTGCTCCTTAATGACATGTACCTGAATTCACTGTTAGTCGCTTTGGATAGAAGTGACTTACTAATTGACTAAACTGACTAAATAGTAAATAGTAAATAGAAATATATGCACAAAAAGCTTCCAGTAACTTTAGCAATGTAAGAAAAATTCTGAAGATCACATTCGGTGGTCGATTGAGTGATTGTTGTGTGTCTGAATATTCTTGGTTGTGAGAAGACGTCACCTTGTGGTTGACGGCGGCCGTGTGGGAGCAGTAAAACTCGTGCTCTGCTCTCATGGTGTGGCTGAGGTCAGAGGTCGTCTCCCTCCTCAAGCTCTGAGACATGTAGCACTCCTGACGCAGATGACGCGCCTCCTCTGTGCACAGATTTAACCGGGAAAATGTTTACAAAATATACATTTAAGATAATGACCTCTCTCTAAGAACATTTGGGAATAGTTTTTCCACAAAGAAATATATAATTTAGGTAATAATGTAATTGGTTGATATGACATTTTGATAACAGCTGAATTCCCCCTCATTCCTGTCTCATCTCAGGCAACTCTCTCACCTCCGACGCCATATTTGAGCCGGAGGGCGGCGCTCCAGAGGGGCGTCTTCTCCTCCATCAGCCCCAGCACCCTGCTGCCCAGCACCCCAGGGAGCAGCACCTCCCCCTCCACCGAGTATCTCCTCCCACTCTCGTCCAACCTGCGCTCCAGGGCCACTACACACACACAACAAGGTCACAGTTACTGTCCAGGATAGGGTAGTAGATGTTTCATTCCCAGCCGAAAGGTACTGGGTTCGATCCCCAATGGTGTGTGGTATGGGAAGTGACATCTAAATTTCCACCAATTTGTTTAGCGCCTTTATTTGGTGCTGCCTTAGTTTTCATTTAAATGTTTGCATTAACACCAAAGACGTTGAAATTAAAAAACAAGTAATGGTAAAATAAGGTTTAAAATAACAATTTAGCATTTAATTATTAATAATGAAGTACCATGTATACATGTGTTATTAATAAGTACCTAGAACCGTGAGGGTCTCTCTAAAAACATTTTTGACGGCGGCAGAAAAGCTGATCTTCCTGCCCAGCCCCCGCGTGACGTTGGCAGAGAGGATCATGGGAGGTCTGCTGGGGGCCAACTTGGCCTCCAGGTGATATCGGCTCCTTTGTTCCGACAGCAGGGTTTTGGTATCAACCGAAGCCTGTAGAGGACAAAGTTAACATGAGCATACTTTTTAGATATATTGTCATTCAAATGCATGTAGAGAGTAACTTCGATCACGTTGCTCACCATTAAATAATAGTGGTGAACACCATCTACTGACAGCTCCACTTTTGCTTTTCTGGTATTTCGCTCTTGAACAAGTTGCCCTGAGGAAACCAACAGCAATTGGTGATTTCAAAAAAACAAAAAACTCACTAAATAAACAAAATAACATAATAAAATAACTAAAGCATGGTGTCTGTTGAAAGGTGAACGGTCCTCTGGGACAGACCTTGCATGAGGATGGTCTTCAGGGGGTGGGTGACCTTGAGCAGTAAGCGCTGGGGGTGGAGGACCAGGTCCAGGGACATGTCCCTGGGGATGGACGACTGGGGGGTGGCCAGCAGCACGTGGAGGGAGGCCTCTCTAGGGAGCCACGACCCCCGCTAAAATAGAAGAAGAAGAAGAAGAAGAAGAAGAAGAAGAAGAAGAAGAAGAAGAAGAAGAAGAAGAAGAAGAAGAAG
>JAOPJH010000131.1:15178240-15191622 GCA_027122575.1 Merluccius polylepis | reverse complement strand
CCCCCACCCCCCCCCCCCCCACACCCCCCCCCCGGGCCCCCCCAAACCAACCCCCCCCCCCCGCCTCCCCACCCCCCACCCCCGCAACAACCACACAAACCCGGCGGGGGGGGGGGGGCCGGAGGTGGGAGTCACCTCTTCCCCTATCAGTCATCAGTCTGGTGTGACCGGGACGCAGCCAACGATGCCCTGAGCTGATAAGATAAATCTAAGGGAGGAGAAGGAGCTTGAGGGAATGGGGGGGGAGTGAGTGTGCTGTACCTGCTCTCTGGGGACGACCGCCAGGACGACCTGTCAGACTCAGACCTCCGGCGGCGGTGTCTCCGGTGCGGTCGACTCCGAGAGCTGGAGGAGGAGGAGGAGGAGGAGGAGGAGGAGGAGGTGAGAACAGAAAACAAGACACAAAAAGACAATGAATCAATGCAATACAATGTGATTAACAAGGGGAACACCACAACAAGAACCAGGGATAATGTCAAATAACAAATCTGAGTCACATTTAAGGAAACAGAAGTAGAAAAAGCTAAACTAGAAAAGAAGGTTTTATGATGAATGGCATATTACCCAATTAATGTTGAAGGCCTCTATACGGAAATAAATAAATGTGACTTCGCCAACAGCATGTCAGCCATGTGTCGTCCATGACAGTTCCCCCGTTCAAGAAGCAGTCATATACTAGCATATAGTTGTATAATAGTCAGGTTATTAGGATACCATGGAGCAACTCAAGCAACTCAAGTCTCCTAGATATTCTCTTATTTCCTTTTCTACATCATTCCACATAAAAAGTGATGGACAACAGGATCTTTAAACCTAAAATAAGCACAACATATCACAGAGGGACAATATCGACTATCTTGTCAGGAAAATGTCAAAGTATATTAAAATACATCTTAAAGTCAGCTAATAAACTCAGTCTTGTAAAGACTCAGGGTTGTAGGGGCCCCTTACTGTTTTGTGTGGTCTGTATTTCCTCAAAGTGTGAAACGCATTAACTTCATTCAGCTGCACCGTCGCAGTAATGTGTGTGGCCTGGCTTGGCCGCGTGAATTTAGGTGTATAATGTAAGTGTAAAATGTATGCGTAAATGTAAAATGTTAATGTAAAAATGTAAATGTTCAGGAGAGAAAATAGACTCCATCCATTAAATCTGCATGAAGTAATAGAAGGAAATCGATAGATGGAAATTACCTGAGATTGCAATGGATTTCAGGAACATCATTTTCTGATGCAACAAACCATGATAACCCTTAATAACGTAATTTGAAATAAATTACGGATTTCTGTTGTCCATCACTTTATTAAATACCATAATCAACAGCAAAGGCAACCCCTATTTCCCATCTGGGATTATCAAGTACATCTTATCTTATCTCATCTTATCTTGATCTACAACAGGCCTGCTAGAATGTACATACAGTCTCTGCTAAAGTCACAGCAACTCAAGACATTTAGCCAAAGAGGAAGAACGAAATGTCACCACAGCATGAAATTGGTTGCTCTTATTCTCCTTGGTACTTTACTAATCTTTCTTGTGCTTCGTGCTTTCAATCTGCTTTCCTCCAGACATGCAACAATGTTCACACCTTGCTTAAAACATAAAAGCGCCCATTTTGTGTGTACCTGTACTGATCTCAGAGCAGGTTATAGTCTTACTGGCTTTTAAGAAAACAATATTCCCCACAGCAGGGGGGAAGGAGAGGAGGTCAAACAAGATGGATAATGTCTGATGCTTTTACAAGCAAATAACATAACCTTTATGAGCTAAGACGGTAACCTTTTGTTCTACAACAAAATACCAACCTTTTCTTGTGCTTACGCTCATCCTTCCTCTTATGCCTCACACTGGATGAACGGCTACAATAAGAGAAGACATTTGACATGACATTAAATCAGTAACTTGGATTCC
The DNA here is from genome assembly GCA_027122575.1 of Merluccius polylepis. Classification (NCBI taxonomy): domain Eukaryota; kingdom Metazoa; phylum Chordata; class Actinopteri; order Gadiformes; family Merlucciidae; genus Merluccius; species Merluccius polylepis. The sequence goes on along the minus strand of JAOPJH010000131.1, from coordinate 15,189,713 downwards.
ACAAGAAAAAAAAGATTTGACATTCCAATAAAAATAAAATAAATATATATACTTTTTTCGATTAAAAATAATTATTTAGCATATGTAGCATAGGCAGTGATAATGGGGATAATTCCTGGGAAGTATATTAGATACAAGAATGCTGTTCAACATACCTGTGTTTTGACTTTTTGGACGAATATCTGTAACAGAAATAAATGTAACAGAAATAAAAGTGAATTAGCAGCGTGTCATCAGACCATGATCTGAACTTCATCTGAATGATCAGTGGTCTACAGACCAGATCTGAATGATCGGTGGTCTACAGACCAGACCTGCAAGATCGCTGGTATACAGACCAGCTCAGAAGGACAGCTGGTCTACAGACCAGATCTGGATGATTGGTGGTCTACAGATCAGGATCGCTGGTCTTACCGATGCCGCTTGCTTTTCTTTGAGCTCTTCTTCCTCTTCTTCTTCTTCTTCCTGGGCGGTGACAGACTGTAGGAGGGAGACCTGGGGACGACAAGATCACCGTTAGACATGTGATTAGTAGAGAGCAATAGGTGTTTCAAAGCACACACACTTTGTCTCGCAGTCATGCACACATACACACACACACACACAGTTAAGCTACATTCTTCGTGGGGAATTGCATTTCAATTCATCATCATCATCATCATCACTTCTTGACACATCTGTTTGTCAAGGTAACACGATGGACCAATAGCGTGCTTGCGGTCCTGTTGACTCGTTCTAAGCTGACCTTTTTCTCTTCCTTTTCCTCTCGGATTTTCTCTTCTTCTTTTTTCCTTTGGCTGATGGTCGAGGAGCGAGGCCCTCGTCCGACGAGAGGCTGCAACCAGAAAGAAGCAGCGACGTTAGCCCTCTGAGCTGATGATATCCACACATATGAAACATATGACTGTTGCACATAACATATCATTACAGCATTAGACATTAGTCAAATAAGTTCCATAAGTTATTGACATGAGTCCATACATTGCAACAAACAACGGTATCGGCAACACTCCTAAATGTTTATCTTTCTGGTATATTATGTCCTAAATAGGTAGTTGCTGTTAACTTGTCATAAGACCACCAGTGGCCAGTCTGACTCTGTGTTGTGCAGATATGACAAAATGCAGATATAAAAGACTTGAACTTGAACTTGGGTTTTTTGACCAATCTCAATACTACCTCCTGACACTGTGAACATTTCTCAACACTGAAAATCCAAAATAGCGCAATGATTACTTGTGGAAATGTGCAAATAACTCAAGCTCATCTCTGTGAAACTGTTATCACACAGTGGGGATGAGGACCTCTCAGACACGGATACAGATCACTTGCCAGCGTGTAATACTGAGAACCGAGGACCAATAAGGATTACAGCCTTCAACTGCCAACATCCTTCGCCAACTTCACACAAATGTGTTTGGGAAGTATTTCAAATTCTAACTCGAAAAGTGGGTTGTGCCATTTCTGAATAGTTTCAAGGATGGCACAGAAAATATTCATCTCTCACGCACTCACACACACATGCGCACACACATGCGCGCGCGCACACACACACACACACACACACACACACACACACACACACGCACACACACACACACAAGACCAATCTTGCTTTTTACCTGGCTGTCTATGCATTTCTCTTACATGATTTCATCATGTTTTCACGATCTGAATTCATCTGCATGGCGGAAGCTGCTAGAATAAGAACTTATTCGTCTCCTTCCCACTGGGAGGTCGGCGACGGGGTCTTTGAAGCCCTCGACTTGACTAGATGAAAGAGAATCAGCGCTGCTACAGAGAGACTGTGTCTCGTATTAAGAAATAAAGAATTAGAAGTATAAAGAAAGGGCTCAATTATAATCCAGAGTAAGTGTGCTGCTAAGGAGTTGAAAATAATTGAAATTATATATATATATATTTATATACTCGTACTATATTCGTTGCTCTGCTTTTCATTAAAAAAATGTAATAGTAGCTTATCTTTAACAGATGCACAAGTTCCTGGTGAAGTGCTCAAACACACCTCCTCATACACCTAGCCTAATATACACACTAAGTTACACTAGGTGTATACTACTATATACCTAGCCTAATATACCCTAATACACTAATACAAATTAGGTGTATATAAACTACTATACACCTAGCCTAATATACACTAATACACTAATGTACACTAGGTGACATATATACCATTATACACCTCTAATATACACTAATACACTAATATACACTAGGTGTACTACTATACACTTAGCCTAATATACACTAGGTGTATATTAGTGTATATTAGGCTAGGTGTATTACTACATACACTAATACATTAATATAGGGTGCAAACTGGTGAGGACCCAAAAAGGTGCAATTATTTTGCCTGAAAACTAAAACCAGCGAGCAGCGCCCTTCAAATCAATCAGGTTATATTTGACTATGGATGCTCTACTCAAGTAGCACACAAAAAGCCTGTCAGTGATATTCAGACCCATTTATATAAAGCAGGATCTAAATTTTTTGGTTTTATATTTGCTTCACTGACTCCTTCTCAATTGAGCCTCCTTCTCAAAATCCCTAATTTTGAAAACAAATGAACAAACTAACTTGATTGTCTGTCAAGTCAAAGGTTATATTTATTTAAAGGCCCATATATATATAAATATGATATCCACTATTATTATTTTTGAAGGATTCATTTACAGTCTTGTACAGGCTATTTCAACCATGGTAAATGTACTATAGTGCATGATGGTGCCAGTACACTGGTATACCAAAACATTGGTTAGGAGTGGGATCGTCCATCCTTATCAGTAAATTTAGTATTCATTTTATTATTTATTTGGATGTTGGCCTAATATTTAATCCCCCCCTCTCTGTCCCACAATAGTCATCTCTCATTTAAAATTAATTTGAGTATTTGAGGACTAACTCTAATCATATTGGGAGGAATATTAATACTATGGCATCCAATCCAAAGCTATATGAGGTGACATAACTTGCCTGTTAATGTAGGAACAACCCGTTATTTGCAGGCTCTGTTCTTGCTAGGCTTGAAGTACAAGGTTAACTAATAGCCTAAATCCAATAAAATGTAAAAAAAATGTGTATAATAATATAATAATTTGAAACCAGGAAACTCAAAACATTTATAGAGATTTCGTTATTGGAAAACTCTTTGTAAACTCTTCATTGTTGTGTTCAGAACCAATGGACAGGGAGCAGATTTCTAGACATTATTTACATTTAGTTTAGTCTCGCATAGCCAGCCCCATCTCCACACTTGGTTTTACTGAAGAAAGGTCTGGCTCTACTCACTATCATTCTGGTATGGGGAAAAAACGAATCTGTCTTCTTTGTATTTCTTTAACCAATCACAACGGTCTTGGGCGGGGCTAAACCCAGGATACAGCAACGGTGGCAGATGGCTGAAGGGGGAGGAGTATAAGGTATAAGCCCGCCCAGAAAGGTTTGCACAAGTTTGCACCCCAGTGTATATTAGTGTACATTACACTACTATACGCCTGCCTATATACCCTTAGTTTATCTCTCCATAGCTCCCCGTCGCGCAGACAACAGGTCTAGCCAGTGAGCGTGCTTCTTACTGATTTGGATGATGAGGGACGACAGCAGCTGCTGACTTCCAGGCAGCGTGTGGCACTATGGAGGCCATGCGTGGGCACAGAAGATGCTGTCGCTGTAACAAATGTGTTTGGTTTCTGCAGTCGCAAGTTTGGGGCACATTAGCAACCAAACACATTACAGCTTATTAAAGACACAGGGCCCCGAGTACCTCCCACGAGACACAGTCATACTATTACCTCAGTTATTGTGGGGAAGAGATACGAGCTATTAGCATTATTTAGCATTTTTTTTGCCAGTAGCAGCGTTTTCTGTTTGTTTGTTTTTTTCATTAGATACTGGTAATCAGAGGGAGAATGAGAGAATGGTCGATTTCTAGTTACACTGATTGAGCAAAAAGACACCCTATTGATTCTGGATACGATGCAGAACAATGTTAAATGCACTCCAATAGGGCTCCCAAAGGAATATATATACATAGGAATATAAATATATTATTATATATTTTTGTATTTATATCTATTCTTAGTGGTGTTAAAGGAATAATACAGGCTAAAACACGTCTAACATTTCCTATTCATGCCAAGGTTTATTTTTCAGTTTTTTGCAATTTTTCACTGACTGTGATCGCTTCCCACGATCTGCTCCAGTGTGCTGTTCCTACATTACCAAGAATGACTAACGCTACCACTCTCAACATCTGGAGGCAACATTCTGTAAATTGTACATTAATAAATTAGATAAATTAATCGAATGTATTATAAAGATATGCATAACAGGCTTTATTATTAATTGTGAAAGCTAGCTAGACATTTGGCAGTATGCTATGATAACAATATGCCACACAGGTGATCAAATTTCAACCGCCCCTTTGTGACAACGGACACGAGATTAGACAGCTGGTGACTCGGCTGGGAGAGCTAGGCTGGCAGCGCTAACATCAGCTTGCTGCGGCTAACTTTAGCTAAGCCAGTGGTGCATTCTAGAACAGTCAATGGCATTTTTTCGGCGCAGGATTTCCATCCTGTACCCCTGACTTTCGGGGAAAAACTCAATGTCCCAAACCGAAAAAAAAGAAACCTTTCACAGAGTTGTAGCCAAGACTTCGGTGAACATCTTAGTATGCAGCTATCGCTGAGGCTAGCATGTTTGTGCTCAAAGAAGGGACATCTAATGAATCGCTGCCCGACTGGTCCGGGACCCCATGTCAAAACCTAGATGCACCGGCCATATGATCTCCCCACTGCCAGAACAGACCAAATGAGCCAAGTTAACAGTGACTACCAGGCCGGTTCCTCTTCCAACGAGGCCATGCCTCGGTGGCTGTACAGAGATCATGGCCACGCACCAAGCTCACAAAGCCAAAGTGCATTCTGGATTTACGAGGCTACTGAGCCGGCAAAAATGTGTGGGTCCCCATCTTGTCCGACTTAAATGACTGATTTCCCGCCATAGGAACACAAAAATGTTATATGTAGTGATTCTGAGACAGAACCCCTGAGTTGTTGTCATATGGGAATGAAATACGTATGGTTGTGGTTACTTATGGATACTTATGGTTGATGCTACAGGGATTTGAAGACACACTCTCCTATTAAACCCCATTGTAACTACTGCAGCAATGTCTCCGTGTGACATAGTAGCGTCTACAGAAATTTAAGGCAAAGTGAAATACGACACAAAAATGGTAAAACAGGACCTGGGGTGTGTTGTACACAGACATATCTCAACGATGTTGAAGTGTTTTAGGCCGTAGTTTTACTTTAACGACGCTTTATTGAACGTGGAGGTGTTTGTGAGGACAGGTGGTGAGGCAGAGCAGTTTAATAGCACACCTGGCTTGGTTTTTCACAGCCGTAGCGTTTCCTCACTGCCAGGTCTGATTCACTTTGTCGTCGTGGAAGGGTGGAGATAACTGCTTTTGTGGCAGGTGGCGTGAGCCTTGGGGCATTGTTGATTTGTTAACATGTATTTTCTACTTCATCTGGTGGATAGCGTGAATTAATCTTGACTATATATATATATATATATATATATATATATATATGTAGTGTCAGGATTGGGGAAGCTTGTGAAAGCTTGTGAAAGCTTGTGAAAGCTTGCGATGGCTGCTCACCTCCTGACTCTCCGATGGCTCCTGTGTTTGTGGCTCTTGCGTCGCACGCAGCCGTCTCTCTCCACCACTGCCACATCCTTGTCACTTTGGTCCGGAGCCTCGGCTTTTCCTTCATCGGTCAGCAGCGGCGGCTGGGGGTCGGTCGTCTCTGTGCTGTGGAGAGAACAAGAGAGAAGATTCAATCACTTATTTTTCTTTTCATTTTCCATTTTATGATTTCGAATGTGTTTGTGTGATTTCATCGAAATAGAGATTTGTTTGAACACGCAGATTGGATATGGTGACGTTCGTTCTTTACTGTATTATTGTGTAATGGAAATGAAAATATGTTATATGACTAGATTTGCCTATATTTAAATAGTTTGTAGCTTGGGCGTCTTCGCCATGCATTATACAATGCAGAGAGCGTTCATCTGGAACCTTCCGTCTACATGCCTGGTCTGTACCCTGCAGTCTATGTGTATGTGAATTAATATGCGTTTATGTATTTATTCCTTCACATAGTCAGCAGTCCTCCATAAAACTGGAGATCAGCCATTCGCTATTCAAATGAGCCGATATTTATAAGCTTCAGCTGCGCCGGCATTTGGGGGTAAATATGAGTTTTACTTGACTCTCCTTGAGTCTGCCCTGTCCACCATGAATCGAGAATTGTAAAGAAGATCGACGTAAAAGCGATTCTATTCTATTATGGGACATAATTCAGCTGAATAGCAACGAATGAATGTGCATTATGTCAGCTTTGAAGGGAATCTGTGGACCGATTCAATTGTTAGAAGGTAAGAAGGTAAGAAGGTTATGGCTAAGGTTAATTTGACAGAGGGATATCTATACTAGCTACGTTTGCATTCAAAATTGCACACGATGCACTGTGATGTAAGGTGTACAGCAAATATCTCCCAACCCTTTCTATCTTCAGGGTCAAACGTGGGCGACCAAAGAGATGTTATTCAAGCAATATCACACGAGAGGCCGTGCTGTTATACTGAATATCAGCAAGGCCTCGAGTGTGATATCACTTTTATACAACACACAAATAGTTCCTCAACTGGACACAAACATTTTCCTGCACACTAGCTTGCTACTTTGTGTAGGCCACACGTTACTGCAGGCCAGCTTCTTTGTATCATGTACATTACATATCTGCATCTTTCCATTTATTGTGCAACCAGTGAAATAAGGATATGTTGATAGATAACGATCGTTAATGTAATTTACGGTGATTACAACACCTGTAAAACGGAGCGATACATGTAAAGTTAAAGTCCCAGTGCTGTTGTGCTGAATATCAGCACTCAGCCTCTTGTCCAATCAAATGACTCGGTCGGAACTAACTGTTGTATAAGATTATTTAGTCATGGGACATTAAATAATAGTGTTGTGATTGTAATGAGAGGCCCATGGATTGAGACAAGAGCCCCACCCACCCACGGGCAGCGCGTCTAGGGTGTCTCTCGCTTGGGTGGCCCACGCACCCCTGAAATATTGTATTGGCCACCCCAACTTAACTTGGCAGATGATATCATTTTCACATATGGAGCAGAAAAAGACATAAAGGAACGCTACAGCACAATAATCAAGGCCACGTTGAGACAGGGACCGTCTCCTCCACCAGCTAACCCCGCTAGCTCTACATGACGCTGCGCCCAGCTACTGATGGGAAACGGGCGGCGATGCTTCGACGTGGGCTGTGTTTATACAGCGGATAACGGGGGAGATAACAGGATAAGGTGATTGAGCCTGATCAACAGGAACAGGGAGACCTTGAATATTCCCCTGACTTGCTGATGTTAGCCCGATGTTATTGCAAATGCAAATTTATGTCTGTCTGTTGGTACCACTGATTGGCTGTCTGTGATTTTACAGCTTGAAATTTGATTTGCAATTCGTAACCTTTCATTCATCAACGTTTGATTTGGTTGTTGTTGTTCGTTATTAGTCCGAATTTGTGTTGGATGAGTGCAACAGCACCCGAACCTAACAACCCCCTACTAGACACACACAAACGCAGACACACACACACAGAAATGCATACATGCAGACACACAGAGAACACACAGAAACACACACAGAAAAACACACACAGAAACACAGGCTCTCCCCTTCTAAGACTCAACGTATAACTTCCTGTCTTTACCAGTTCTGATCCAGAACTGCTGGGCTTCCAGTCGTATGTTGGATGGGACTCAAGAGGACAGTAATCCTGTACACCTTGATTGGATGCGTTTAGCATAAGACCGGTAAGATGCATTTCCTGGCCAAGGTTTCCTCCTCTCTGGAGTTCAGTCTACTCTCTACTTTGTCCTTGAAGGATATTGTGTCCCACAGTTCAGTTTGAACCAGGAAGAAGAAAACAACGTTAGTTTCATGATGCCCTCATAACCTTGTAGAAAACAACATGAAACTATTTGTCCATTTGCTCCTTCACCTTAATTAGCACTTTATGTTATGTATATTCCTAACAGCACCTTATTAGAAATAGAAGATGCTCTTTGATGACTATTTTAACAACCTGGGCAGTAATTCAATATTATCGTAATTAAGATTTCGACTTATCGTGATACCCAGTTTTTAGTTTAAATTAATTACGAGAAAAGATTAAAATTAGAGTTTGAAATGTCAGAGAGAAAGGTAAAGTTATACTTAAATGTCCATATACTTCAATGTAACCACCCTAAGTTAAACTGTTAAGAATGGTATTTTGAATTCATAAGCATGTTGGGATATTTGAGCATGTTCAGCAAATTCTCCATGATTATCGTGATAATACATATTTCCATATTGCCCAGCCGTATGTCACTGGATTGTGAGAAAGCAGATGTGAGTAGCACTGCTACTAACACACCTACAGTCACCAGGAGGGCCACACTGCTACTAACACACCAACAGTCACCACGATGGCCAGATGTCCAGTCATGCAGGGGATAAAGCCACACTATACTGTCACTCACAGATCTAAATGTGTCAGGGTGTGAGCATTAGAATAATGAAGGCCAAAACACGTTTTTATTGGTTTTAATTTGCTCTAACGAACCATCTGGCCTGCTTGTCAGCGGCACCTCGGGTCCTGAGAGTCCAGATAGTCATTGGGAGATCAATACGGACCACTGGAGTCGCTGGAGGACTGACCGCCCTAATATGGCCCAACACTTCATTGTCCACACCTCATTTAGCAGGTAGTAAGATTGAGATGAACTGCCGCAATATCTGCCAAAAAACAGTTGGGTAATCTGCCAGATGGTTTGGCAAAAACCTACCAAATACTGTTTCCTTAAAAAGGGTTCCAACTCCTTAGCAGCAGATACAGGCCACCGGAGAACAAATGACCGCAAAACATATGCTTTCTGTGTGGAAGGCAAAACAAACAGAGGATAGTACATTTATTCATTTTAAAGATCCACTACACCCATGCTACATCCTGTCAGATTTCTTTATGTGTGAACCTGAAAGAAAGACTCCCTTCTTTCCTGAACATGTCGTCACGAATAGCCTTGGCGTTGGCATTGTCCAAAATGCACATTCAGAATAATGCACTAGTTTGTGTCTTTGCTGGGATATTTGTCTGCTTCAAAGATCTCCACAAGACGATTGGGTTTGGACTAAGGGGGTGATTGTGAAGCCCTATGCTGCTCGGATCATGATGTATTCCCAGAGTGGAATTACTGACGCACAAACATTGACCACTTAGCAGGAATCCTCCTGCAGCGACGGCTGTCACAGGGACAACAATGCAGTTGTTTACTGATGGTGAATAATATGCTGAGTACATAAGTCAAAGAGCATCCTACTGTGTTTTGGTAGCTGCTTGAATATTATGTTATCATATTTTATGATGTACAAAAACAATTGAAGAGGATACATGATAGCTGGATAGTATATGATTCGGAGCAAGAGTCACATTGAACAGAATATACGGTAAAGAACCAGGGATTTCTCCAGCTAATTATTTGGTTTATTCAGGTAACCTGTCTCCATGAGCAGTTTGGAACACATCCCACTGACTCCTTTGAACATCCACACCTGATGGAGCAACAGCCCAGGAGGGATCTGCATAGAGAGACCCATAGCGCCCACCTTCAGGTCTAATATAAAACAAGACACTATCCGGCTATTTCACCAAAGACACGTACTGTCAATATATTTTCTGCCTTTCAACTGTATGTTGGAATCCAAATGGATTTGTATCATATCCAATTACATAAAATTACCCAAAGACATTTTAGAAATGATCAATGCGATGAAACACTTACTAAGAAAGATTTCTGTACAATACTTCTAATTCCAAATGATCTGAGAAGCCTGGATATACCATCGTGAATGTGTATTTCTATGTTCAATTTCTATGATCTTGTTTGAAGCAGCACGCTCCAGTCGAGCCGAGATATAACCGGAGGCAACAAGACAGAGCTGACCTCAACCACACCAGAGGGCAACTGAAGAGATGGAGAGATTCATGTGTGTGTATACGTGTCTTGTCTGTTTCTCTCTGCGCGTATGTGTGTGTGCATGCATGCGTGCGTGCGTGCGTGTGTGTGTGTGTGCGATAGAGAGAGAGAGAGAGAGAGAGAGAGAGAGAGAGAGAGAGAGAGAGAGAGAGAGAGAGAGTGTAAACTGCAGTGTTGTGTCCTCTCTGGATGCAATCGAGTGGATATGATCAACTTTGAGTGGCAACTCGTCCAAGGGAAGCTAAAACAAAGGGCTTCTTACACACTCTGTTTCAACCCTTTCAAACGCCCAGCCAGTTTCATGCTGGCCGGATTCACCTGTGGAGCAAGGAAGCCAAATCGGCATCAGAACAGACGCGGCTGGCCATTGGCAAAGCAGATGCTGATTAGTTTATATTTCATTTCAGTTCCCCAGATGTTTAATTATCTGTGTCACAGCAACCAGTAACGATTGATTATCATTATTACAGAAATAGTGATAGTCGAGATAATCACCGGAGAAACATTTGATCTAGTGCCACAATTACACAGTCCAAGCTGCGAGGGCACAGTTGTTTAAATTACACTGAACTCTCGCTAAGAACAACTTAATCAACACCTACGAAACACAGTCATTTAACCCGCCATTATTTAATCTAAGGCATCGTTGTAGCTGAACAATCTTTTAATGCAATTTGGAGATAATTAAACGAAAAATGTATGCTTTTTTAATAACTTATATTACATGTTGTGCTCCTGGCTCCTAAATTAATTAAAATGAGAAACATGGTTTGCTTCACTGTCCATGTCATAACCCATTTCACCCCCAGCCTCATATTTATACGTTTTTTGCAAGACGAATTCCACTTATCTTTTAAAGAAAAGCAATTTCCTTCACAATACAACCCAATCCACATTTAAATGTAATCGATTTTTTTGACATTTCTACTGCAGAATTCAAATTCATTTGGGAAGCTACAATGGCCCTGGAATATGACACCTCTCATGCACTGCATTCTGGGAAGGCAGGAGGAAGTGGAGACAGATTGTATGGCTAGCAATAGCCAATCACGGGTTATTGTTAGCTGCAGTGCATGTCTAATCTATATGTAATGTACCTTCAAAATGTAACAAATATATCCAACATTACCCCCTGCAACTTTGACAATCCTCAATTTGACTGTTTAATATAATATAATGTTAATATAATATAATATAATGTCCTCCAGGCTGGACTACTGCAACGCACTCCTCATCGGGATCCCCAGCAAGAACAGGCAGCAGCTGCAGCACATCCAGAACTGTGCTGCCAGGATCCTGATGGGGGTGCGGAAGTACCACCACATCACACCCATCC
>JAOPJH010000131.1:14765982-14778873 GCA_027122575.1 Merluccius polylepis | reverse complement strand
TGTGTGTGTGTGTGTGTGTGTGTGTGTGTGTGTGTGTGTGTGTGCGTGTGTGTGTGTGTGTGTGCGTGTGTGTGTGTATGCACATGCCTATGTGTTTGTTTGGGTACATTCAATAAAGTTTGTGTGTGTGTTGTAAACAGATGTCTGCCCGATTCCCAAATGTTTGTGTGTGCTTGTGCGTGTATTTTGTACCTGTTCGGTTTACAATATGTCTCTGTTGTGGGACCGTCAGACTCTGAGACAGAGATCTGGACATCTTAAAGAAAGATCTCTGTTTGTTTCTGTGCGTCATGCATTTCCAAACTGTGCACACACTAACATCAATGTTTCTGTCTTTCGTCTACCTGTTTGTCTTTCAGTGACTTATTGTGTGTGAGTATGTGTGTGTGCATGTCTGCATTTTTTTTTTTTTACTTTGCTCGTTAGATTCATTCACACTTCAGTGTCAATTTCTATTGGTCATCACTCTGACGCAGGGAACCCTGTTATATAGCTTGTAAAAAACATTCCCAGACTCAGGCATCACTGATCAGCACTAAACACATACAAGTCATACATGTCAGCATTAGAAACAGACCAATGACGATGTGGACTACGTTATCAAGAGTCCTGTCTTATGCAGCAAATCATTTGGCACATGTGGCACACAAAATGTGGCACAATACCTGAACTATTTTACAGGTTGTAAAATATAAAAGTAGCCTACATAAAAAAAAAATATATATATATATATATATATATGATATATGTATGTATATATATATAGTATATAGTAAATATAGTATGAACCCTTTAATTTCATTTTCTCACCAACCTTTAGGAAATGTTGAGGACTGCTTATTTAGCACTTGTGGTATAGACTTGGACAGCATACATTACAGTTTAGTTTTGACACTAGGCCAGAAGGAAGAGTATGAGAAGACTGCCCTCTAGTGGCCAAAACAAGGAGCTGCACTCAAACCCAGCAGCAGCACGAGACACCGCAGCGGTTAAAGCGCGAGCTCGTTTCACCAGATATATATTTTTAATTCCTTTGGTCTCGCGACGCCAGTTTTAACGAAACAACGCAAAATGTACGTTTAAAACGGATTTTATTTCATCTTTTTTTTAATAGACATAACGTTAATTCAATTCTCATCATCGACGCAGCTCTTCGATAAATAAACTACATAATAACACATGGGCTTGTCGATAACGTGAGGTGTCGCTAGGTTAGCTAGGTTCACTAATCCAATATAATCACTTCTTCAGGGCTGACCGCTCAACGCCGACCTTCACCGCCGTTAAATACAAAGAGTTTGACTATGAGTTCGAGGTGAGTTCATGCAGATTAAACTCATGTTTCTGCTATTGTAACTACGATTTGAATGGGCTAATCCCGTGTTCATATTTCAGACCCTCACTAGTTTCAAAGTGACGATGGATTGCTTGGCGCTGCCAACGCTTTACGACATTAGCAGTGATGTTTATCCCCACACTGGAAACCTAACGGGAGATGCCTACAGGAGGCCGTGGGTCAGAGGTATCGGCTAATTGATTACAGATGACAAAATTACCCACAAGTATAGGGAATGAGACGTTGACGTCATGTTGAATGCGCCATGTTTAGAGGGTCGTTGCCTCTGTTGGTTCTGTCTCACAAGATGGCGCCCGGCGTGACGCGCCGTCACATTCACTATAGTGGACAGTGTCAATGCCTAGGTCTAGCGCAGCATGCAGAATACATCCTTAAAGACACACTCTGAACGAATCACACTCTAAATGTAATAAAGCAATCCCAATGGTATTTCTAATATCTCTAACTGAAGAACTGTTGACCTGTTTGCCTGAAACCTGACACACTCTAGGAAGTGTGATCTCCACGTGCACACTCTTTGCGAATGGAAGTGTACTCGATGACCTAAGAGGAAAGCAGCCGCCAGTTCACCAGTTTTTAGAAAGGTAAACCTTTTTTTGTTTTTTTACTGTTTTTCTTCGCTAACTAAGTATATTTAAAACCGTGTCCAGTAGTTAGGGTGGCGTGTCTTCGTTACAGGTTGGGACATAAAGGAGACCCGGTAGATGTGATACTGAGTTCCAATCCAAACTCCCAAGAAGATTTTGATCAGGACGAGGTCGCCCGCCTCTTACAGGAGTCAAACGCTTGCTTACCCAGTCAAGAATGCTTTTACAAGAGTGCAACTGACCAAATGTCACAAAACCCAAATAACACCAAGGGTGAGTTGTGTGGGAATCAGTATGCCTAATACTTCCTGCCTCATCATTTTGGATTGTTCTGACTATATTTCTGAAATTTCGAGAATATATTAGATGTTTGAATGTTTTATATATATATATATATATTGTTTTTTTTCCTTCCTGCCATGCACACAAAGTGTCCAACCCTCATGGGTTTACAAGAAACCAAAAGTACAGTTGCAATTACAGGTTCATTTACAGCTCGGTCTTAAACAAAATATTCGGCCTTCTCTCCCAAGCTTGGCAAATAAAATCTGCTACAAAAAAAGGTTCCCTTCCTTAAGCATAACTTAAGTTTTTCATAATCATCCAGCCAAAAGAAATCAGCATGAATACAGGACATTTTACTAAAAAGTAAATCCTTAGACAGGACAGCAAAACGAAAAATGTACCTCATTCTCAGCTAGCTCACACAACAAACATACATGCTGCGATGTTACTGAGCTTAAGAATAAATTCATTTGAGCTGAAAATATAAACGTATTATATCTACTCAAGACCTCCTGCTTGAAGAGGTTGTGGATCCACTGCCTGTACTGAAGAGACCCTTGCCCACGCTGAAAGCCAAGCTGTCGAAGCTGAGGAGCCTTCCAGTGGCAGACCCTCTACTCAACACCAACAGCCTCTCAGAGGAACTCGTACTCAGGTAAAAGTACCAAGACTCAGCAGGTAGATTTAGCCAGAAGACACCACCCCTGGCTTGTGTATAAGTAATTTATGTTGAGGTAAGGTGTTTCTTGTCAGGATCCTGAATCTATTAATGGCTTGACTTTATGTATGTATTTTTTGGTCAATACCTTAAATTACCAAAAGCCAGCACATACACACATAACAGTCCATTACGGATAACTCGTTTTCTGTCATAGTAGTCAATGTGAAAGTCAACGTCAAGTAGTGTTTTTGGTGGTGAAAGTTCAGATTGTTGGGTATGTCTTCTCAACCTAATGGGTCTGTTTTGCAGGCATTGTGCGCTGTACGAGGTCCCTCCTCAGGTAGACACTAAAGACTTTACAACCAGCTCACACATACATGAAGAGTTTAACACAGAGGATGTGCTGAATCATGAGGTAAAATATAAATACATGCTATGACTACTACCCTGATTGTCTTATCACTACTGCCAACGATAATAGAAATAATAATCTGCTGAATTGCGAAACGGAAATGTATACAACCTCTTTCTTTCTTTCCGTGTGTAGTCTCTACTATTACCAGTTGTTCTGGAAACACTCTCCCTCACCAGAGAGCATTACAGCAGCTTGCAGAGCATTGAGAAAGTCTTGAATGTTGCTCTAGAGCCGCTGGAGCATCAACTCTCAACACTTGATGTGCTCCGTGAGGGTAATAAGGGCCCAGATGAAAGACTCACAAAAAGTATTACAGTGAAGTGGAGAAAAGAAAAAAGAAAGCAATTGATTGGCCTGTCAGCTTCAACCAACTGTTTTCTTTCAGCTAACCCACAAGCACAACTGGCAGTGGACATTAGCCAGTTTGATCCACCAAAGGAGATGGCGTCTGACGTCAAGATAGACGGAGGCCTTTTAGACCCAGCAGGTACTGTTGTGTCAACTTAAAGCAGTGGTTTTTTTCTAACTATTTTTTTTTTGTTATGTACCCCCCCTCTAAGATCCAAGTTCCCCTTTACCAGCACAACTATGCATGTTATTTAAAAACATTAAACTGTTGGTGTGAAAACTTACAGTTGGAGTACAAGTGGAGTTGTGCTTCACAGATTTACATAATTCTATTAAAGAGGTATTCAGATTCAGATTTTTAAATTTTCCGAGTACCCCCTGCAATCCTTCAAAGAACCCCTAGCGGTATGCAGCGGTATGCATACCCCTATTTGAGAAACACTGCTGTAAAGGCCCCAACATACCAAATCGGCGTGCTCACATAAGCTGTCAAACACAGCGATGGCGACAGGGTACGGTATAGTCACTGCGATTTGTGGGCTTTGTTAACAACATGAGTCGCGGTAAGACGAGATGCAATCATTCACATGGTATTGTCGACCAATCACAGGCAGCGGTGTACTGGAGGGCATGTGGGAAAAGTTTGACTACTTTGGCAGGGTACGCACCGCCCAATGCTTCGATTTGGGCACAAACCTGCCATTTTGTCTGAACACACTAATTTCGATTGAGTTTTTAAGTATATTGGGACCTTGAGCAATTGCATTGTGGGAATAAAAGGGTAAATGGCCTCTTGGGTTGCTGTTGATGGCCAATTTTCTATTTAGCTCTGTGGTCATAAAGGTCTTTACTGCATTTTGTTTTATTTGGTTTTGCAATGGGAGTAGCTAGGTTTCTAAAGTAAGGATTGATTAGTTACTGCTCCTAAATCCCCTACATTTCGCAACTAAACACATGTGGTGTGTTGTGTTCCAAGTCTGTCTTTACTTAGGAACATGAGTTTGAGAATGCCCTAACGGTTCATTTTCAGATCACATGTTACTTTCTATTGAGTTGGAGCTGGACCTGCCTCTTACACCCCCTACCAAGGCTGGTCCAACCCTGTTCGGTCTGTCAAACTCTCAGCTCCCCCTGGAAGAACTGTCCCCAGTCCACAGACTGTAAGCCATACTTCTATAATAATAAAATAAATAAGAATATCTCTTTCTCAGTCATTTGCATATTGTTGTTCCCATCATTGTTCTATTTCCCGTCTGTGGTTTATCAATCTGCCAAAATTAAACATTTGAAATAGCATTTTGTGCGTATTTCTGAAAGGGATGTACAATGGTAAATCCTGGGTTTCTTTAACATGTAGATCTTTAGTGTCACCGAGTGATCAGCAGGAGATGGAGCTGGCAGTCTGGAAAGCAGAGAAGCACCTACACAGTGTACTGGGCTTTCTGCTGACTGGTAATAGAGTTATTTATTGATAATCAATAGTTTCATTAGTCAGCAGTTGGTTATGGCACAACATAAACCAGTTGAGCTGCCATTCAAAAGTGTATACCTTAAGTGCTTGTACACTTAGCCGCAAGAACCCCAACCTTCAGAATAAATCACCTAACCTTCAGAATAAATCAAACGTGGCACATTTCATCTCGTATAACTGGACGTGAAATTGTAAACAAATTCCCACTGCTCTGCTTTCCAACAGAACCACAAACACAGGATCTAGTGGTGGCGCTCCACCCTGTGTCTGATGCCCTGAAGGAGCTGAACGAGGAGACTTGTGTCGGTGTCCACGCCGGCAGTGTTGCTAACGACCTGCAGTCACAGATGCCGTCGGTGACTGCAGTACCTGGGTTGTGTTTTAGCTTCTGTGAGTTCACAGAGAACCTGACCCCTGGATCTCCCGGTGCCAAGGAGCACAACATAGAAGACTTCACAGCAATGTCTCCGGAAGACATTGAATGTTCGTACAGTAAGAAATTATCTGGCAGTTAACTGGCTTTCTATTACAATGAGAGTGGAAACCCCCACTGCACTGCCCTCACAGTTTTCCTTTTTGCAGATATTTTGACAGCACAAGAAGAGGATAGTGGTAAGGGCTCTCTTCTGTGTTTACTTTAGTTGAAAGGTCCTTGATTTGTTCAGTGCAGTATATTCAGTAACTTTGAGTATATACTGTAAAACACTCGGTATGCCTTCTCTTGCAGTGCCCATAGTGACAATCAATGAGGTGAAATCCATCCTGAAGAAACCAGTTCCATTAGATCAACCAGTGATACCTATGACCGCTGATACGTCCACATGTGCTGTCAGACAAAATCTAAAATTCACTGTTGGTAGCCAGGGTCATCCGAGCTGTATGGATGCAACTGATGAAAAACAAGGAGAAACATCTGCCTTGTTGCCAGCAGTTAGTGTTTCCAATACAGCGGCCAAAGAGCCATTTTTAGTATGTGAAACCACATTCTCGGATCTGCAGGACACTTGCAGCCATGTAACCAGACCTGCCAGCCGAAACGAGAGCCAACGGAGGCTTTGCACTTCCTTTCGTGCCGAACATGCCAAATCCGCCCAACTTTTGTTGAGAAACAATGAGAGGAGTCTCGTGGCAGCAAAAGATCCGGACCCTCTATCCACCTTTATGATGCTCAGGTCCCAGCAGACGTCCACTGACCCTGTATTACCTCAGCCATGTCCCGGCACCACAGGTACAGGCCAGATCGTGTTTACTCCCCCCGGTCCCTCTATTATGTATGCTTGCATTCCAGCAGAGTACTCCTCCTAAGTGAGGGCTTAGTACTTCAAATGACTAACTAGCTAGCTAGCTGTCATTCACTTGGTAATCCAAATTAGTTGCGCTAGAAATAATACAGTTTCAGTGAACAGTATTCTTTTTGTTTATTTAAGTTTATTTGCGCATTAGAGAACGAGTAGAAGTCATTCATGGAAGTCAAGTCAATAATGTGTATTCCTATTTAGGATTTGAATATGTTCAAGAGGGGAGGTCAAGTTCAAGTTTTTATTTGTCACATACAAAGTCATACATTGTACATCTAGCAGTGAAATGTTTACTTTGCCTGCTCCTTCGACTGCTTAGGCTAATAAACTAAAATACAATATCTTCAATAGCTTCACAATCCTAGATCTTGAATGCCGTCTAATACTACAATCTGTCGGATTGCAGTATTAGGAGGACCAAAAGTGCAGCAGCCAACTCCAGCACTACCTCAATCACAACTTAGCCCGGGAGCCCATAGCTGGCCCACTGCTATGACCAGTGTTGTCATAGGAAGCTCAACCAGAGTCCAAGAACCAGAAGCTCAGTCTCCCAGTCAAACCCTTCCTGGTCCAGCTGTCACTCAGGACAAACCAGAATGCAGAGTTATACGGGTTCAAGCTACAGGTATTAAGTGACTATTACTATTACATTTTTAATTGAATATTATATTACCTATTATAATACTGGCTCTTAGAAATTCTAAATCCCACGCAGAAGAGGTTTCATATCGGACCAAAAATCTTTATTCTTCTAAATTAAAATGGTATTCAATGTCACTATATTATTTTCATGTTAATACCATATCTTTGAAAAACGACATAATAGTATTGAACAAAGGTCAGGGCAGGGGCGCTGCCAGCATTAGAGGTTGATACTGTTTGTCAACTTCATCAACGTTGCATTAGTCATCGCATATTCCTTCCATATATGAAAGGTGCACAATCAATTTCAGAGTTCTCAGGGTCATTAGTTAGTAGCAGTGGAATTCACCCTATATGTGCTAATAAGATAAGAGATAAGATAAGATAAACTTAATTACTCCACACCTGGGAAATTCACTTGTTACAGCACCTCAAGAGTCAAAAGTATAGGAAAAGAGTGATTGAAATAAAATAAAAACTATACACCTTTCACTTATACAGATATAACCATGATGGTTAATTGCACAGGATACTTGTAAACATTTGTAATACACACATGGCATGTAGGATTATACTAAAAATCTACAATTGCACAGGATACAAGCAGGACTTGCACAGGATAGTTTCTCAGTATAAATATAATCACACAGTACCTGCACAGTATAAATATAATTGCACAGGATAATTTCTGTATGTATAAGCATGACTAAATAGGATATAACCTGAGATAGTCCAAAGTAGCTCTGATGTAAGTGGTGGGTGATGGTGACGACAGAGACAAGTGTTACATTATGTTAACCTAGTGTTGTTGCTGAAGAGTTGATGCTGGGTTTGAGTCTATTCTTCACAAGCACTGCCTAGCTTCCCTGCTGTCTCCACAGAGAGTGTGTGGCGTGCGAACTGTGAGCTGCTGGCCGTCGCCCAGCCCTGTCTGTCCAGGGCCTGGGAACTGGGACTCAGCTGCCCAGCCTGGGGAGACTTCAGCAGCATCACCCCCGACCAGACGCGGTTCCTCCTCAAACAGCAGGAGAAGGAGCTCTGCAGGCTGCAGGGAGAAGGTGAGCAGCTAGAGAGTTTAGAGGTTGGGGTGTCTATCGTGTGGAATATCTGATAATACATTACTGATCCCAGATGGGGAATTCGGGCACACAGCAGCAAGTACAGGATAACAGTAGAATAACAAAAATTAGGGTAGATAAAAATGGAAAACAATGAAACTACAAGAAATATACAGCAAATGTACAGAAAATATGTCTATATTCACAATCAGAGTAGAAATGTAGATGCTAAAATAAATGTACACATTAGACTGTTGAAAGCAATGAGGTAATGGTCAGGATAGCAGTTATTAGTCAAACTATTTCCTTGAACTGGGCCAAAGAATATCTATTAGGGGTAGGGGGAAAAATACATTTAAACCATTTTTTAATCGATTTTTTAATGCCTGAATCTATTTAAAAAAAAGTTTTTTTAAACAGTATATATTTATTGTTTTCACATTAAATGCATACAAGAAGTACACTACATCAACAGTAGCAAGTTACCTTTCTGTAAACCCTCTCAGTATAGCAATGATGCTGCTGAAATAAATGTGATGTGCATTGTTTTTTTAAATATGCCTCATGATATACAGTCTCAAGAAGTGTATGATTTCACTTTTTTCCATGGCCTTGCGTTAAAAGAGTAAACAAAAATCTCAATACATTTTAATATCAATTGCAATACTTAAAAATCGCAATACATATCAAATCAGCACCATCATGATAGTATAGAATCGGGAGATTTGCATATCGTCCCAGCCCTAGGGTCTATACGCATCTTGGTTAAGTGGTTAACTAAGGTATTAAATATTACAAGGAAAATCTCTTTCATGACATGAAGTGGAGGACAGTGCACCCTGCCACATAGCGCAGTTATCTTCTATCACACCACTAGGAGGTAGCATCGTACCCAGCATTATCAAATCAACATGGGTATGAACAGGAGTAGCCAATTAGTAAGCAGAGGCTTACTTGTAGTAAGCAGAGGAAACTTGAACTTGTTTTTTGTGTTTGTTTTCCCTATTACATTGCAGATAAAGAGCTGCTGTTTAACCAAGTGGCCCTGATTCATGTGCTGGTGACATTCAAGGATATGATGCTCAAGTGTGACCTCATCACAGCAGTGGGTTAGTAAGAATGAGTGTAAACAATAAAATCATAACTCACCGTTCTAAAGAGGTAATCCTAGAGAGGGGAACGCATGAGTAGGATGGGGGTGGGTGCCTTGGAGGGTACCATGATGGATAATTGCACAGGATAATTGCAAACATAATTGTAATACACATATGGTATGTAGTGTATGTATGTGTAAAAATATAAAATATTGTACATTTGATGATTGCACAGAGATCGGATTGCACAGGATACGCAGGATTTAATGGATTTAATTGAATGTAATTTAAAGGATTTCATTTAATGCACAGGATTTTATGAAATATACACACAGCCGTAGGGTTCACGGCACAAAGAACAGCTCACAGAGAAGGCAAAGCAAAAGGCTTGCATGGCTCACATGACTTTAGTCCTGTATTGTCAAGTTGAAGGAAGGGGCGAGGCCAGGTCATCATGGTAAATGAGTTGACATAGTGCATGGTTTTACAATGATCTCCCTTAGTCAAATAATATATTACCTTCAGACTATGCAAACAACATAGCACTGCGCTTTCTCAAATAGACACGGTAGTAATGTGTTAGCTTTAAAATGTCAATGTGTGAATGTTGTAAATGGAGGCATTCAACCAACTGTTCCACAGCTGGTTGAATGTGTATTTCTATAGTCCACACACACACACACAGACACACACACACACACACACACACACCATGTTTTCCTTATGCTGACAATAAAGTTCTCTTCCAGAGTACCTGGCCCAGGCTGCCGTAGCGTGTTCAGGGCAGCGTCTAGAACAGCTGGTGAAGCGACTGCAGCTTGTGGTTTATCTCAGCCACCGGAACCAGGAGCCCAACCCCAAGATTCTGGAGCTGCAGGACCAACTGGTCTCGTGGCTCCAGAGCAGGACTGGACACAGCTCCTCGGACAAAGTGAGTTTGCGCGGGGAAAAAAGAAAACACAAATCACTCGGTTTACACACTTGATTCAAAATTTTGGTATTCTATAAGATAAGTAGGACATGGGACAATCAATAGATTTTTTATTGTAGGTTCTAATCTTAACAACAGTTGATGATGACAACGCCAGAGCCACACTAGTGCAAGCCCTGACCCAAGCGACAGGTACTATTGTCCCCATATCTCCACTCAGCTCTGTCTCATGTGATCAGTGTTGTACAATAACAGCTCTAACATTCAGGTAATAGACATGTTAATGACCCAGCTTGACATGTCCTTGGTCTCTACAGTTTAAGTTAATTTCTCTGGCTGCTAATTACGGCCGACTGTAAGACTGTAAGAATTGGCCGCCTTTTCAGATAGTCGAGTGGGCTAAAGCCCAACTTCCACTGGATCCATCACGGGACCGTAACGGCTGCAAAGTCAATGAGTGTGCTTCCACCAGACGCGCCGCGGCGTGTTTCAGAAGCGTCCCAGAAGTGTCCCAGAAGCGGCTGTCGCTCCAGATACGCGCCAGTTCTATTTTTGATGGGGCCGTCAAATCCCAACAGAGCAGATCGAGCTCAGATCGAAGTCAGATAGTAAAAGCCATAGAGCATCCGGTCAATTTTCAAAATAAAACACCCTCCCGATCGAACACAGCCACAAATCTTTGATCCATGTTGTTCATCACTGACCTTTAACTGTATTAACTTTGTCTGTAGGCTACAGCACAACACATTAGGACATAACAACAATAAACACAATACTAAACACAATTAAACTAGACAAACAAAGAAAACATTGACTATATAGCCTACTAACTCATGGTAGAAACACAAAAATCTAGGAAAAATTACCAAATCAACAGCAATTCAACTTCTGACAGACAAAGTAGCTGCAAGTCAACTTTGGACAGGCAAAGTAACTTTATTTGTTTTTTTTGTTCTCTTTTTACATCCACAAATGATCATGTGATCTCGTGATTCTCACATGGTCTTGCAGTTCTCGTGTGACCTTGCAAATCCTGCTGAAAGGCTCCCAGTGGGACCTGAAGCTGCGCCGAGGAACGAGCAGAACTGCGTCCGATCCAGTGGAAGTTAGGCGTAACAGACCTCACACTAAACATTAATCTCTTCTGTTGATGACCTCACACCAACATCTCGTCCTTCTGTTGATGACCTCACATTAACATCTCTGTTGGTGACCTGCAGCTGTACCAGGCTGCGTTGCTTTGGATTAAACACTTTGGTCAAGGGTCATTGACTGATCTGGGCCTGATAAGTGATTTACCCCACCTAACACTCCCCAGCATACCCTCACCCACATCCTGTCATCCCTAAGTGTTATGGGGTAACGTGTCGAGGGTCTTAAAGGTTGGCACAAACGGCAGCAGTCAGGCAAAAAATGGTGTTTACGATGCAATGTATTTCCTCACCAGAGGTATTTCGTCATCCCGTGAAGACAAAAAAAAACTTGTATACAAAAAAATACAAAATACAAAAATACAAAAAAAAATACTTAAACTCGAAAAACGGCTAAGGCTATATTCAGCCAAACAAAAAAGCACTTAAATAAATAAGGCTTAACCAAGGTTTGCACAATACCTCAAAGAACTGCCGGGACCAGAAAGCACGGCATTGCTTCTGTCCCTCAAGAGAGCCCCAACTGTATCCCCTCCCTTTTATCTAGTGGGCAGACCCACCCCTAATTGGTAAGTACCACTCTACTAAAAAAGGACGGGGGTGTTTGCAGGTGATTTAACAAATATGCATCACATGCAGTTAAAAAAGTACCTATAATAAATAACAACTTTTCAGGTTTTACTTTTTACATTAATGGATGGACACATGCCACTACATACATAGTACATGCATAAATAACAATATTCTATTTATCGATGACGCAACTGCGTCATTTGCGAACGCACTCAACTATAAAGCTGTCCCAGGACAGGCGCACGCTTCCTAGAGCACCAGGAAGGGAACAGCTGATAGGGCGGTAAAAGTTGTACTATTAAAACAGAATACCTAAACAATGTACCGCAATCACATTTTCTTAACCCAGGTAACACGAAGGAGCATTGCACTTTTAAAGTCATGAATATTGTCCTGCGATAAAATTTAGTTTTATCGCGACTGAGTAAGTGTGAATGACATGCGAGGGAATGGTTTGGTTTGGATTGAACATCGCGTATGCCTCCTCCTGTTCAAAACACGCAAACTAAACACCTAACGCATAACGCAATGTATGGCAATGTATATTAACGGGGCGACATGCATATAATGAACACAAGTCCATTGATTTAAATCCCTGCATATAAAAACTTTGGGCAGCCATTATAAGGACGCGTGAGGATGCGCAAATAGTTACGGCGTCACATTAAGATTAACCTTTTTTACTACACTGACCAAATGGACCCCAAAGCTGTTACAGCAATACACTTTTAAGACCAGTTTTACCACCTGATGAGTCTAATCCATGGGTCAGGGTCTTCTTCCCTGCCCTCCATCCGATTTGAGAAACTATGGTGCCTCTATTCCATGCTATACTTACATTCCCCTGTCTCTCTACCTCTGACTGCCCCTCCCAGCTATAGTGGGGGTCATAAAACAGTCCTGTGACCATCATGCAGAACGTGTGTAAAAACCCCACACTCCCTCTTTCTCATTCTCTCTCTCTCTCTCTCTCTCTCTCTCTCTCTCTCTCTCTCTCTCTCTCTCTCTCTCTCTCTCTCT
>JAOPJH010000131.1:14741749-14752101 GCA_027122575.1 Merluccius polylepis | reverse complement strand
AAAAACATTCAAAAATATATATATATATATATATATATATATAAAGATAGACACATAGATGTATTAGGTCTGAATAGATATTTATGATTGGATTGTTTTGTATCAAGCATATATGAATGATATTGTGTTGTGCTTAAGCTTAATGATCCACATGTACAACCCACTGCTCCCACTCATACAATCAGCCTTTTGTGCTTCCTACCTGTGTACCATTTCATGGTGACTTAGTGCAATGCAAATGCAAAACACTTCACAGAAACACCATACAGTAGCCAGCTTTTTTTACCCTGGATGGAACGAGGAAAAATCATTTGAGGCTCGGCGACAAACGGCTTTCATTTGTTTACCCATCGAGCCGTGAAATGCAGTTCTGTCGATGTGCTGGAATATTTCATTATTTACAAAAAAATATATAACCCACCCCTAACAGTGGCAAAAAATATAGTTTTGACCTCAACCTCCCCTATGACTATAAAACTATATTTCAAATAAATAACAAATCCGCCCTCTCCTCAGCTCCTCGGCCAAGTCTCTTTTTTTGCCTGATTGACTGTTCTCCACCAAGTATGCGGGTAATCATCTATTGAGAGCACATTTTCTTATCAGCGTCTGCCACACTGTCTGAACGTGTTATCACAATGAGCCAGATCAGCGCAGGCAGTCCCTCAGTCTCGCGGCTGAGGCGCCCGGGAAAAAAAAAGACATTTGGGAGTTGGCTGCCAAACGATAGGCCCTGAGCTCTTTATCCCCTTAAAGCCAATTCACACTGTGCATGTTTGAATATTTCAGCTCAACCCCTGCCCTCAACACACCACCACCACACGTCAACACACACACACACACACACACACACACACACACACACACACACACACACACACACACACACAGACCCGCCCCCAGTGCCTCTATCTCTCTCCTCTGCACACTCCCTCTCCCCACATTGCAGCCGTTTATTTATCTGTTCCCAGCCATGCTTAGACTCGCGGAGAGGATGGACGTCTTGGGTGGGTGGCTGGGATGCAGGTGCAGGGTGCGGGTGCAGAAGAGGAGGAGGAGGAGGGGGTCAACTCCCATTGTTGAGCTGGACAGCACCCTCTCTCCTCTGGAGCACCCTCTGAGGGGGACGCAGGGGGAGGGGGAGGCCCAGTGACAATTGCACATACTAATCTGATTATGCAAATGTCTACTTCAAAAAGCAACATGGTGTAACCCTTTACTCAGTGGTGAAAGGAGAGGGCGAGAGAGGGAGGACCGGAGGAAGAACCGAGGAGAGAGAGAGAGAGACACACACAGACATGGGGTTGTTTTGTGTGTGACATTCTACCAAATTTGTTTCTTTTCGCATGGTTTTTCCCAATAAACCTGAGGCGCACACACACACACAGTTACACGTTGATCCTTGCATTGCCATATTATCCCCTAGCAATATGTGAAACATCCCATCCATCCATTTTTATTTCCTACTTATGTCAACAAATGAACAAAAGTTAAGGACCCTGGTTGCGCACTTAACAAGTCTAGGTGAAAACCTAGTATTTGGCTGGACCATGAATCTGTCCTTAGCGCTCGATGGATTCAGAATAAACGGCATTCAATAAACAGAGCGCTTGTAAACGTTCTCTGAGGATGTAAGAGAGGACTGTCCGTTGTTTCGAAAGAGCGTCCGATGGGGAAACAACAACAACCATGTCATCACTCCGACCAATGTTATAACTATCACTCACTCACTCTCTCAGCGAGAGAGCGTCGCGGATATAAGGCTGTCCTCCCGTTATATTGTGCAAACTTTACATTCAAATTGAACTGAATTGAAATTGAGTTATTTAAAATACACAAAACCAAAACATCTAATCATATGACTATGCTCGTGCTTTGAGAGCTAAGCGTGTATAGCCCTGCCAACTTTCCCATGACTCACTTGATTTGAGTGTAATATACTTCCTCTGTATTATACCAATATCTTGGGAAATAGTAGAATGGCTACATACATTCGGAAGGCAGAGCCAGGGTTTCGGTCCACAGCAGCAAAGGTAAGCGTCTTTCTATTGCCCCATAAAGTGTAATGACATGTGTAAGTCCACTTTCACAGGCTTCAACTTTCGCATGGAACAGCCGGCCAATCATGTCAAAGCTTGCATAGAGGACTGTGAATCAGAGTTCAGTTGAGTTAATAATTATTCCTCTTTGAGAAGAGGTTTTCACAAGGTTCATTCTCTGTCACTTTTTCCCCCACATCTCTCCAGAGATGGTCACGGCGATGAAGCCGTGTGAGCGTCTGTCCGTGTGTGTGCTGTTGGTGTTGTGCGTGGCGGCCGGGAGTGTTCGCAGCGGCAACGTGTTGGTGTGGTACACGGAGGGCAGCCACTGGATCAACCTGAAGCCCGTGCTGGAAATGCTGGTGGACAGAGGTCACAAGGTCACCGTGCTGCTGCCCAACACCTCTCTGTACATGAGCACCAGCGAGCCGTCGGGCTACCGCTATGAGCCTTTCAACATCTCCCTCACCATGGACAGATTTGACGAGCACCTCCAGGGGTTCCTCCACTTCGCCATCTACGAGACGACACACATGAGCTACCTGCAGATAGTCACCAAGCTCATCGAGAAGATCACCATTAACATCGAGTTACAGCTGCAGTACTTGGACGGCTTGCTGAAATCCCCGAGCGTCATGGCAAAGCTCCAGGAGGCCCGGTACGACGTGCTGCTGGCTGACCCCATCTACGTGGGCAGTGAGTTGGTGGCTGAGATGCTGGACATCCCCCTGGTCTTCACGCTGCGCTTTACTGCAGCACACACAATGGAGAGGCTGTGCGGTCAGCTACCCGCACCCCCCTCCTTCGTCCCCGGGCCATTGATCAAGCTGACCGACAGGATGAGCTTCACAGAGAGACTGTCCAACTTTCTCTTCTACGCGTCTCAGGACTTGCTGGTCACCTTCTTTTGGAAGAATGTCGACGAATACTACACAGAATACAGAGGTGAGCTATATACACCTCATATATACAGACCAGACGACTCAAGTTGAGTGCGTCATCGGTTAAAGACATCTTCATGTGGGAAACCCTGTTGTAATGGAAATGAAAATCTCTGCCGTGCTGGGCTGACGAGTCAAACCAAGACAAACCAAGCCAGCACATCTGTATGGAAAAACGCCACACTTGGGGTCACCTGATATGCATATTTGGTCATGGGAGATTTAAAATGTCTCATAAAAAGGTCCTGTATATACAAACAGACTACCTAATGATTCGTAGCAAGAGCGAACTACTACTATTCGCTTAGTTATCTACCACTAATCAGTCAGTACTACTACTACTAAATCATTAGTGTGGTAAGATTTGCATGCGTTCCCTGGGACATTGACATTACGGTCAGATGTTAGAAGGAGATCGCGTCAAATGTAAGGACGTCGCAAAACAATTCAGATCTTAAAATGGGGTCACAGGGCCACAAAACGTTGGGAACCCCTGTCCTAGGCTAGGACTAGGCTCGCATAGCCAGACCCTTCTCCAGAGCTGGCACAGCGCTAAAATGAAGTGTGGAGATAGGTCTGGCTATGCGAGACTAGTTGTTGTTTTGATGGAACATTTGCATGTGAGGAGGCAAGCCCTGGCAATCTTCATCAAAACTTGCCATTTTCAGCATGTCGGTTGATATCTTGGAGGTTGTTGTTGTTTCACGTAGCAAGGGGGACTTTGAAAATGAAAAATATGGCAGAAGGTATAAGAGTATAAGGTATAAGCCTGCCCACAGCTTGCCATTGGGCGACTATTTCAGTCGTCTACTGTATGCTCCACTCCTCCAGGGAAGCCCACCTCCCTGTGTGAGATGATGGGTAGGGTGGACATCTGGCTGATGCGAACCTACTGGGACTTTGAATTCCCCCGGCCGTTCATCCCCAACTTTAAGTTTGTTGGTGGGATTCACTGCAGACCTGCCAAGCCTCTGCCACAGGTATTAAGTACATCAATACATTGTGAGGTACAGGAATATACTTGTTTAATACCCATTTGAATAGAATATGTGAACTTATATATACACACACACAAGAATATACTGTTAAGCATACTCTAAGCCTAAAAGACAGTTTCAGTGTGTCGAACACAACCACCGCACACTTTGAAAACTCACATACCAGAATTGAACCTTTCAGAGTTTTCTGAGTGTGTTCTGTGCATTGTCAGGCTGCGACCCACCTCCAGCTGATCCACGACCCATTTTGGGTCCCGACCCATAGTTAGATATAAACACTGCCGAAAGCATAGGAAGTGAAGTGAAACTGGGCTTTTTTTTGCACCCTACTGTGGTTGTTCTAGGAAATCGAGGAGTTTGTACAGAGTTCAGGGGAGGACGGCATCGTGGTCTTCACTCTGGGGGCCATGATCAAGAACGTCACCATGGAGAGGGCCAACGTGATCGCCTCGGCCCTCGCCCAGGTTCCACAGAAGGCAAGAACCAGCCGTTGGGGATGTTGCTAACCCAAAACGACCAGAAACATTTACGGCATGCAAAAGACCCTTTTCACAGAGGCGGCGGAACTAGGGGGGCCAGGGGGCCCTAACGTCATTGTAGGAAGAAAAAGGTGTCTTTTTATGTGCCAGGGCAGCAGACTAGACTAGTGAAGATAACACACACTGACCATGGACCATGTGTGCTGGTACATAACAGTAGCAGACCCATAATTAGTGTTATGAGGGACACCAGTGTTTGTCCGTCCGTTTTTTTGTGCATTTAAGTCGAGATCTGGACCAGGATCAATCCACTTTCATGTAACCAACTATATCCTTTTTAATCTGAAATAAATTGTTTTTTATGGTTTGGTTTTCCTTTAAAAACAAAAACAAACTCTTATTCAACAGATTAGGGTACAAAGTCCCCAGATCATGCAGTGATTAGTAGACCAGCAAGTAAGTGAAATGTACTGCGTGTATGTCTCAGTATGTTATCATCCACAGGTTGTGTGGCGATACTGTGGAGAGAAGCCAGAGACTCTCGGAGCCAACACTAGAATATACAACTGGATCCCTCAAAACGACCTGCTGGGTATGTATAGACACCAGAGAAATTAAAAAAGTGCAATGAAAAGTAAATGTTGCGGACTATGATTTTTTTCCCAACACGCATATGAAGCAGTACTCCCCTATATTAGAAAATAGCCGAGCGTGGCGGTTCCCCTTCATTTATAATAGACACTGTGGCAGTAACGTCTGCCACACACCACCTAAGTGGCTTTGCTGCTCCTCGGACACATAGGACACAGGTAGATGTTGTATACTGGCGTTCTAGCCTGTATGTAATATGATCATTGTGGAATCGTGTGTGTGTGTATGTGTGTGTGTGTATATGTGTATTTACATATATGTATGTACAAGTATATATATGTGTATGTATTTTATTATATTGTTTTATTTTTTATTATTTAATTATTATTGTATTGTGTTGTGTTGGTGATATGGACCTATATCGTGACGTGTCCTTAATAAAGTCTGAATTGAATTGAATTGAATATAAACCAGTTTATTGGAGAGTTGGCAAGCTGGTACAAGTTTGCTCTTCATTATGTAATGTTTTTCTCCATTTAAATTTGTCAAGATTAGAATTCTTTATCATCAAAAAATGTCAGCCATTAGTAATGTTGTTCGCCCCCTCCCTGCAGGTCATCCTAAGACCAAAGCGTTCATTACACACGGCGGCACAAATGGCATCTACGAAGCCATCTACCACGGGGTCCCCATGCTGGGCATCCCAATGTTTGCCGACCAGCCGGACAACATGGTGCACATGGAGGCCAAAGGAGCGGCCCGCGTCCTGCACTTCAACACCATGCAGAGCCTCGATCTCCTGGACGCACTGCAGGCCATCATCAACGAGCCATCGTGAGCTAGCAACTGTCTCTCTCTCTCTCTCTCTTAAGACAAAGAAAATGCAATGTACTGTATATATTACTTCTGGTTGTCCTTGCAGGTACAAGGAGAGCGTCATGAGGCTGTCCAGCATCCACCATGACCGGCCACTAAACCCCTTGCACGAGGCAGTGTTCTGGATCGAGTTTACCATGCGCAACAAGGGAGCCCGACACCTCAGGGTCCAGGCCCACAACCTCACTTGGTACCAGTACCACTGCCTGGACGTGTTACTGCTGCTGCTGGCCATCGTGCTGCTCCTCGTCCTCCTATTGGTCAAGAGCTGTGGTTTCTGCGTGCGGAGGTGCTGCGGTAGAACGGGGAACATGGAGAAGAAGAGCAAGGCAGAGTGAAGCTTGACAGTTTTACCTCTTTTGGATTTTTTTTGTGAATGCATTTCACACTGCATTGTGAAATGTTTTTTTTTTCCAACAGGGTCTCGTGTTGTCTCAAATCAAACATTTACCAGAAATGACGATTGCGTCCACTTCTTCTTTCTTATTATTTTCAATGTTGAATTGTAACTGGGTGGCGACTGCCAAAATATCTGCTGGCTTGTTTGCTCATTTGACGTTATTCTCAAATGTTGGTGATCCCTCCCCTTCCGCTGCGTAGTCAAGATGGCGACCATTAAGGGAGAGTAGCGTTCCACACTCAACGTATTGACTGTTATGAGTTCCCCATCCGGGTACTCGTAGTGCACTGCATTTTGCCATACTTAAAATAGCAAGTGGAAGTATGGAAGTATGCAAATGGAGACACAGCAACATAGTGTGTAGGACTGTAATTGCTAACAGGTGTTATCCATTTGCATGATTAGACTTGTTCCGCGCTGGTTCAGCTGAACTACATGTACGTGTTGTCCAATCAACAGCCACAAAGGGTCATTTTAATGATGAGCAACTCGTTTACCCATTGGTTGGAGTGACATGCCACGCTGTCATCTGTAGAACGTGATTGGACACAATTGAGCTGATCTGAAAGGTTCATTGGCCGCTCGGATGAGGAAATCACACCAAACTTCAACATGTGCTTTTATTTTCTGAAAGATTTATGCCCCAACCCTTTAGTTTCCCCAACACCATGTGCACCCATCACAATAGTCACATGTGCATTAAATATACTGCAAACCAAAGAACAATTTAATCAAATAATTCTGCCTGAACTGAAAGTGATGCAAATGACTTCTTATAAACATGCAGTACTCTCATATCTTAAGGAACAACGAAGAAAACAAACAAACTTAGGCAACACATGATCGAGTACGACAGTACCACACAGGTTGGCGGTAGATTCCCTGTTGCTTTTTTTCATGGACAGAGTCACACCGTAACATATCTTTATTTCCCCAAACTAAATCAATCACCATTTTCTGCCTTTCCCATCTTCCTTAACCTGCCACAACACCAGCTCCATGCAGGCCGCCGCGTCATCCGCAGTGTCGTGTCCACAGACTAGCAGAGGAGAACAGGGTTAACAATGTCAAACCAGCACAACTCACCCATTTACACGCCAAACCAGCACAACTCAACACTTACCATTTCTTCATTTAGAGGAGGCTTTTATCTAAAGGCGCTTAGTGAACTTTGAATGCGGGTACATGTCATTAAGGAGTAAAGGTAGGAGTTGGTAGGGCACCTTGCTCAAGGAAGCCTACTACAAGTAGGTTTGCAGACATTGGGGATCGAATCCAGAACCTTTTCGGCTGGAGGTCGCACACCCTAGCCCCTACACTAACCCTCCCGCCAATCATAAAAATTATTTAAAAGTTGTTTATTTGATCATTACTCTGTATCCAGCATTTTCACAAAATTCATATTTTCCATTAACATTCTCATGGCATTCAGTCAAATTGGCCTTATCCACCTAACGGCCATCTTGGTTCTAAACCCTAGCTGGGTGGTGTTTAGAACCAAGATGGCCACTAGGTGAATAATAGGCCCATGGTGGCAGCAGGTTTGAACCACGACCCACCACTGTCCTGGATTATCCTCCGGAGGTAGTCGGCCGTGAGGTTGTTGAGGGTCAGCTTGTGGGGCGGTCCCAGGCGGTGAGGGAACATCACACAGGTGTCCACCACGGTCCCGTGGAGAAACTGGGGGGGGGGGGGGGGTGGGTTACTCAGGATTAGTTCATCACCCCTAAAGGGCCCCTATTTTACCCCCAGGTATGCGTGTGATTTCAAAATCTACCTCTAGTGACATCACAAGTGGGAATTAGGGCTGCTCGATTATGGCAAAAATCATAATCCCGATTATATTGGTCAATAATGAGATCACGATTACTCATTGATTTTTCGAGGAGAAAAAAAAGCATTTATTGAACATGAACATAAAAAACGAGAATATATTATATAAAAAATATCTATACATTACATTGCATTATAAAGAGTGTCGTGAATTGATGACTGTGTTGCGGTGGAAGAAGTCGAGGGGGCTTTACTTATCCGTTTTTTGTTCCTGTATTGCACCACTTTGTGCTTGCTTTTGAGATGACTCAACAAATTGGTCGTATTGCCTTGTGGTGCAGACATGTATGTATAAACATGCGTGTATCAACATGCGTGTATCAACATGCATGCCTGCCACAGCCTGGTTGAAAAAGAGGGGGCTTTTAGGGAAGGGGAGGGGCAAAAGGGGTGCGCTGGATTTATAACATGACAAAACGCACCCCTTCCATCATTACGAAATGGAATGCGGCAAAATAATAGTTTTATTTCAATTACCTTGTTTTCATAATCGCTGGAAGCCAAAATCGTAATCGAGATTAAAATTCAATTAATCGAGCAGCCCTAGTGGGAATGTCCACCCAAATGTATGAGCGATAGATCAGCCTACCAGCCTATCCGGTAGGCTGATCTATCCATCATACATCTGGGTGGACACTCCCACTTGTGATTTCAAAACGGCTTGTAATGGATAATCACACTCACACCACGGTACTTTCCTTGTCTGAGCGATAATTTTTCCTTTTGTTTTGCTCTTCATTATGCAGTGTTTTGTTTTTTTCGTCATTTAATTGCTTGCTTATTTTTTGTTCCGCTATTAGTAATGTTATTCTGCATTTCCCTACTTTTCCATTTGTATGGGTGAGATACTTCTCAGTGTTTTTGTCGTCTCACATGCACAGTGGTTTGTTTTACTGCTCGTTTCCTTTCTAACCTTTGTGCAAACAATGGACTCACCGAAACCAAGATTGACCCATGGCAGGTTTTTAAGAGTTTTAACAGGCAGAAGGGACCTGGCTGAACCATGTCCGTTCCCTGGCTGCCGGGCTCACCTTCAGGGCACAGAGGTTGGTCTCCAGGCCATGTCCTACCAGGATGGTGTCCGCTGAGACGAAGCGAAGCAGCGTCTGCTGCACCTCTCCGATGGAGGGGCAGTTCTCCTTCATATCCTTCTCAGAGATACCCGAGAATCTTAAAAAAAAACACCAAATGGTTTAGAGCACCATGGGCCGATATAAAAGGGAGTATGGCCCCCTTCAGGCAGTATATTACCAGTTCTGTGAGCGTTGAGGGAGCTACTGATAATTATAAATGTAACACTTTATTTATTACATTAAATTGTGCATTATATTACACGACCAATCTAAAGCGCTCCTTGAGAAGTGGCTTCAAAATGTGATGTACGAGTAGGTTTGGTCTTCATTTTTCCATTATTATGCAGCAAATGGGGACTCGTATGGGCATTGAGATAAATATGGTGACAGAAAGGAAGAGAGCGTATGTGAAGTGATATATAAACTTGTGATGACCTGGTGTTGAAGTCGACGACTTCGTTATCAGGTTTGACGAAAGTGTCGTAGACCACCTGCAGACCGGAGTTGACCACCGTTACTCTGGACAGCTCCAGCCCGTGAGTGGTGTAACACTGTTCAGACGGGAAATAAAGACAATATTTAGTGGTTAGCTGAAAGGTACCGGGTTCGATCGCCAGTGTCCCCTTACCCCTACCTGCTCCTTAATTAGTTGATTAAATAAATAGTAAGTCTACTAAAAGCAGCTCCATGGAGGACAGGTGTTGAAAGCCAATCATCAAGTCCTTTAAAATCCCTTGTTTTTAAATTCCAAACATTCCCATGTCTCTGAAGAGACAACCATCATTAGCTTTAAAAAATAAAATAAAAAAAGGCCAAAGTCTTATGTACTCATTTGTGGGAACCATTTAAAAACAGGCCTCGTACTTCCTTAGGGTATTTTCCAACAGGTATGCGAGTTAAAACCAATGAAGGTAAAACCTATAAAAAGTGAGGGAAGTCACCATTTCACAGTCCAAGGAGTAGACACCGGGACAGCCCTCTTTAGAGTCCTCTCTCGGCTGGGAGGAGACGAAGCCGTCCATGTTGACCGCGTCATGGACGTGACGCTGGACACACACACACACACACACACACACACACACACACACACACACACACACACACACACACACACACACACAC
>JAOPJH010000131.1:14710930-14721092 GCA_027122575.1 Merluccius polylepis | reverse complement strand
TGACCTACGTCAGGTAATGACAATGCACCTGAATGACAGACTACATGAATGTGCACAAACACTGAATGATGGTAAATGATTGGCTCAACTAAGTGGTGCTGATGCCATTGCACAGGAGCTGAAATACCATAATTTGTGTCTCATTTATCTTTACAACAGAGAGAAACTCCACCTCAGAAGGCTTGAGAAAGAGTCACAGAGTGAAACGGTTCAACCAGCCATCTTTCCTATGGCTCTTTCTGAACTGGTCACCTATATTGTTGGAACCAGTCTCAATTCTGATGGTCCTTCAGCCTTCCGTCTCGCAGATATGTGCAGCCTGTACCAGCAGCGTCAAGATCAACTGGGTGTACATTCCCCTACAGTTAACTCTACCAGACTAAAGGAAAAGCTGTTGGCTGAGATCCCTAAACTCACGGCTCACAAACAGGGCAGAGATGTGCTCCTGGCTTTCCAGAAAGATATTGGCTTGGCTCTCTCTCAAGCGTCTGAAGTCTCAGAGGCACTTATCATGGCCAAGGCTGCAAAAATCCTGAGAAGGCATATTCGGGATCATCAGTCCATATTTGATGGAACATTCCATGAGGGATGTATCAAAGAGGCCATCCCCCCATATCTCCTGCAATTTGTTGGTATGGTAGAACATGGAGCCGACATCAAATCGCAGCTGAGATTTGGCACTTCACAGACTGCCCAGGCTATTGCGCAACTGTTGCAGTACAACTGCTTCTCCCGGTACAAAGAGGGAGCAGCTGCCCACAGACATTCCAAAGATAGAGAAACTCAATTCCCAGTATACATTGGTATGTCTGTGTTCCCAAAACCAGGAAGAGAAGCCTGGTTGAAATGCTGCATGAACATGGTATGAGTATCTCATATGACCGGGTGCTGGAG
This sequence comes from Merluccius polylepis, assembly GCA_027122575.1. Classification (NCBI taxonomy): domain Eukaryota; kingdom Metazoa; phylum Chordata; class Actinopteri; order Gadiformes; family Merlucciidae; genus Merluccius; species Merluccius polylepis. Next base: position 14,720,198 of record JAOPJH010000131.1, on the reverse strand, counting down.
ATATCAGCTCAACTGGGAGATGCCACAGTAAGCAAGTATGTTGAGGAGGGTGTGGTCTGTCCACTGGTGCTACGGAAAGGGCTGTTCACCACTGCTATCATTGACAACATTGACCACAATCCTTCTGCAACAACTGCTACATCATTCCATGGCACCAGTGTCTCTGTATTTCAGCATCCGACAAAGGAAAGCAGTGGTGAGGAGCGTCGGCAGCTTAGGTTTGGTCCAGAAAGAGTCAAGTCTGTTCCAGAACTTCCTGACTCTTTCACCAACATCCACCCTGCTTTTTTCAAGAAAAAGAATCCTTTACCACCAAATACCCCAAAGCCAAACTCCAACACCAATGTTTTCAGGCCACAACTTGCCCTTGAGTATGAGTGGCTAGAGAAAGTAACAGTTGTGGAAGAAATCGATGATGCAGTGAACCTTACATGGTCAGCACATCATGCTTCATTAAAGAGGAGCCCAGAATTTAATGTAAGCATCACATAACTGTTGCCACTCATCCGAGACCAAGCCCACTCTGTTGCTACCGTCAAGCACGTGATGGAGAAAGTGCAGGATATAGTGGCATACCTTAACCCAGGTCAAGTACCCGTCATCACAGCTGACCAGCCAATATATGCTCTTGCAAAGCAAGTGCAGTGGCACTGGCCAGAGCAATATGGAGAAGACAAGTATTTGTCATGTTTGGGGGTCTCCATATTGAAATGGCAGCACTCAAGTCCATTGGCACTCTTCTTCAGGGTAGTGGATGGACAGGTGCCTTAGTTGAAGCTGGAGTGGCTTCGCCTGGCACTGCAAATTAATTTCTGTCAGTTGCCAGTTTCACCAGAACACGTCAAATGCATCAGGTAACAGCATGTAGTCTCTACAAGCTCTTGAAGGCAGCATACACTGATTACTGCCAAGAGAGGGCAGATAACAGTGAAGAAAGGTTGGGCTTTGAAGAGTGGTGTGAAAGACGCAAAGAAGAAAGTCCACAGTTTCAATACTGGCACTTGATTCTTTCCATGGAACTGGTGATCTTCTTGCTCATTAGGTCATTTTGTGAGGCTAATTTTAGTCTTTACTGTGAGGCACTGAGTGAGCTGATTCCATACTTCTTTGCCAACAACAACACCAACTATGCTCGCTGGCTTCCCATCCACCTTAGGGAAATGTTATCTCTGGACAAAAAACACCCAGAACTGGCTCAGGAGTTCAGGCGTGGCAACTTTGTTGTCCACAAAACCCGTCGCAATTTCTCTGCACTTGCCCTTGATCAAGCCCATGAGCAAGCAAATGCCATCATCAAGGCCGACGGTGGAGCTATTGGTCTCACAGAGAATCCATCTGCCCTGAGGAGATGGATGGTTGCTGGCCCTGAGGTTAGCCATCTGGTGTCCCTATATGAAACTGAAGTACAAACCAAAGAAGCACAAGAGCAAACAGTTCACCATGAGCAAACTCCTCAAGCTCAAAAATCATTCCTGGAGAGGGTCAAGAAACTGTCTAACTGCCTGCAAGACATAGGCAATCCATTTGAAGAAGAGAGTCGTGAACTGTATACTATAGACACATTAAAAAAAAAAAATGTTTAAACCTGGCCTGAATTTTGGGTCTGGCCTTAATTTTCTTGCATCAACCACGACCCCGGAGATAATATTAGGCCCGGTCATTAATTCAGGGCAGTTATTATTTAAAGAAGGTATGTGATTATTATATTACTTACTTGTGCCTACCATCAAGGAAAAGCAATGCTAAAAGTTTGTGTCATTACAGTATGTATAAAAGTTGTTTGTGGTAATGTATGTGTATGTAATTATATGTTGTTATATGCTGTTTTTTTCTGCTACAGCAAGTGCCAGTCACAGCCAGGGTCATAAGACTGGTGGTTCTCTTGTCAGGGCTCCGGAAACCAGTGTGGAATTAACTAGCAACCTTCCTTACATTACTGCTGGTATGTTCTTTATTGTGTCTGCACTGCACAATTGTAGGTTCATTAAGAATAGGAATACACATTCCATATTTTTGTTTTAGTTGGTAACAGTTGATACTTGATAACAGTTTAATAAACGCCTCAGGCAGTGTTCACATTATTGCGTTTTCAAATTAAACTGAAACAACTCTGTTGTGGATGCACTCCTCATCCATATTTTGCATTATTATTTTCAAGTAAAAACATATCAAGCCAAAACAATACAATCCAAAACAATCCAATTGGAGTTGGACTGATAATAAAGTTTATCAAAATATAAATATATTTCTGTAAATTAACTTTTTGGTTAAGGTTTTGTATCTGAACTCCTATCCATATCATTAAGCAGTCACACCATCAAATTTACAGATGACAGATGGTGGTAGAAGTGGTAGGTCTGGTCAACAAATTCAACAATGAACAGGTCGCCCTGAATCAGACAGAGCACTCCAGTAAAGAGAGGGCAGCCTGTGGTGACAGTGCAAGCCTTCAGTGTACATTACTGATGAACTCGCATGGACTGTCTACATCACCACACCACATCACAATAACCAAAGAAAAATCGAGAGAAAGACTTAATCTCCTCTGTCAACTGTGGAGATTCAAGATGTAGAGTTTTCAGTGGGTCCAGTCTCCTGCCCAGCACTGAGCCAGTTTTCTTAACGAGGTTGTCCAGCTGCTTGGTGTCCCTCTTGGTCAAATTGCCCCCCACCCCCAGCACACTGGCATCTCCACACACTCGTCAAAAACACCTGTGTCTGCAGAAAGAATAGGTGACTTTGTCCCTTCCTTTAGAGAGCCAGTCCAAGTTAGCATCTATGCGCTCTGCAGTGGTGGATATAGCCTACGTAGCTATCCATCTCTTAAAATTTCAGAAGAAAATTTCAGAGTTTATCCACCTCTTGGCAGTCTCTGCCTAAACCTCCTAATTGAATTTATGCATAAGCATAGGCTTCCTCGCTGTGCAGTCCACCTACGGTGATCACTGAATTCATAGTAGCCTAAACCGACCTCTTTTACCACTACACCCTTGTTTATGACAGTGAAAACTGTAACCTTCTAAAGCACGCACATCTCTCTTTGCATGTAGACTCCCAGATTGTTGTAGACGTGAACCAATTCAATATAATCCCCAAATAGGTAGTGTAACTGTGCTGACCCACTTATTTTATATTTTTAAAACGTAAATAATTATGTAGGGGTGTCAGGCAGTATTAGCTGCCAAATAAGAAGTTAACCACAGCTACAGCGGGACCATCATAAACAACCAACAGAAATCAATGCAAAAAGTCATACAGAAACTTAAGTCATTCATAAATCTGTGGTAATATTGAAATAGTCATAAAAAATATGGGAAATGAAATATGGGAAAAGTCTACATGAATCTCGGAAGGGAAAGGAGTTATGATACAGTTTGAGCTACTTCAGAACTGGCAGAAGGGAAGGAGACTCGGGAGAGACGAGCGTTATCAGCTGAAGACTGGCCAGGGGAGCTGAAGAGTAGCTACGAGTTAGAACAAGGGACTTTTGGCAACATCAGGACAAGGGGAAGAAGTCGTCTAGCCTAGCTGGAGAGCTCCATTCCTCTCATGTGCAACACAAAGTAGTTGAGCTGGTCCTCTTCTGCGTTCATGCACAGGATCCATGCGTCTTTATAGTAATTCCTCCCAGGTATAATCCACAAAGGTAAATCTGGAGTACTATTTCAATCTTCAGTGTATTTTGCTCTTTCTAACGTCCCCGCCACGTCTCACACACCCTCGGCAACCATCAGTCAGCAACTTCCGCATCAGCTTTTTATAACCAGTGATGGTAACGTAAATCACTGCAATTATGTTAAGCAAAACAAACCCATTTGAATAAGCCAAATCAAATTCCAGAGAAAATAAAAATATTTTTAATAAACTACAATATTGGGAAAGGAAAGGTACTGTATCTCACTCGATGGGGTGCCCTCTTCCTCCTAAAATCCACCATAATCTCCTTGGTTTTAGCAGTGTTGGAAGTGGAGACAGCATACTGCACCAGTTCTTAAAGCCTCCGCCAGGTCCATGTACTCCTGCTCCTGACTACTCCTGATACAAGGTGCATCAGAATATTTTTGCATGTGGCAGGACTCTGATTTGTATTTGAAGTCTGCTGTATAGAGTGTGAACAAGAAAGGAGCTAACGCGGTCCCCTGTGGAGCACCAGTACTGCTACTGTGACCGTCCCAGAGACACAGCTCCCACGCCTGACGTGCTGTGGCCGCTCTGTCATGTAGTCTGTAAAACAAGTGTTCAGGGAGTGATCCAGTCCCATCCCTTCTAATTTGTCTTGCAGTATGAGGGCCTGAATTGTATTAAAAGCACTTGAAAAGTCAGAGAAAGGGTTTCCTCAAACAACTTCCTGGCTCCTCCAAGTAGGTGTTGGCTTGGTGGAGCATGTAAAATACTGCATCCTCCTCTCTAACATTATCCCAACACAAGATAAAAATCCTTGAATTATTTTTCATGTTCGGTACAATAGTGGGTCCATGTTGAATGTTTGATTAACTGGGGAACATTCTTAAATCCTTTTGCACTGACAGTAAAGCCAGCTGATGTGGACACCTTGGGTGAAGTTCATCAAGTTGTTGATGAGCCAGTGAGACAGGACAAAGGTAAAAACATAATGGCAAATTAACAATCATTGCATTGATACATTTATTGTCAGTTATATCAGATGCACTGCTTTGTTGTTACCAGACACCTTAATTGAAAAGCTGAGGTGCCTCCTAGCTGATGCTGGCATAATGACAGATCCGCCAGCATCACCATCACCATCACCATCGTGGAAACACCGGAAGCAGGTGGCCAGTGTGCACTGGAGCAGGGCAAGGGAGGACATGACGGCCAACCTTCTGGCAGCTGAAAGACCCTCCTGCCAACCTTGTCAGGTTTGCCGGCGCACAAAGGCTGTGGTACGCTGCAGGGACTGCCTCTCTCAGCTTCTCTGTGGAGGCTGTGACCAGGGAGTACATAACAGCCATCCCCTATAACAGAGAAGCCATGTTTGAGGGGTTTTTCAAACCTCTGAGTCCAGTTGTGGGAGTAACCCTCAAGGATGATGGCTACTGTTATGTTAATTATGGTATGTATGAAAACAGGGTAATTGGAAACATTTGATTATTTATCCCAAAATGTAGGTCACTGTATGATATGAGTAATTTATAAGAATATGAATAGATTTATTTTCTTGATTTAATGCCCCAGGTCTTGTAATATAAGCTACATGCTGTTATTTAATTTTTGGTTCTTTCAGATCGCCTGTTGCCTATGTAAATACCAGCAATTTGTGCCTGCCAAACAGGCTGTCTTGCTGGACCTGGCAAGACTGTCATTGTAATAGGAATGAATGGTGAGATTTGTTATTCTGATGCATTACGGTATAGTGTATGATATTAAGCAGATATTTTTGTCCAAACTGACTAAATGGAATGCACTGTGATATTTTTTGTTATTTACAATATATACAGTAGATAAAGTATCACACCATAACTTATGACTTCCACAGGAAGACACCAACTGGCCCTACCATCACTGAAATGTGTTACCTGCCAGGCCACCTGGAATGCGGGACTACCTCACCTGGTAGCAAGTAGCAAGTGGTAGCAAGTGGCCGGCCACACCAAATTTTGAGACTATATACTGCACTGACCTATTCCAGTCTTACTCCAAAATTTAATTAAGGGCACCAGGTATGTCAAGGCAGGTGTTTTTGGGGATGCTGGAAGATAGGACAGTGGCCTTTGGAAGGGTGAGTTTATTAATGCCTCAGAATCATCATAAAAGAATGACACAAATTTAACTGAGACGCAATGAAATAATGTTTTACGGATACAGCTCAAGTACCCCATCATATACTTATCATATACTTAATTACACATGCTTAAATGTGAAATATTTATTATATTCATTCACTCCTTTTTCCCTTCATTTGATTGTTCCCTTCAATAGACTGGACCCATATGTGGCAACACCTTCCAGAAGGCCTTCCTGGAGTGGCAGCTTGCAGAAATCATAAAGGACAATTTGTGTGGAGGGGACCCCTTTACATGCTCCGCATGCAGCCCACAGATGCATGCCGTGTCGGTTGATGGCAACCGGAAATTGTACCGATTTGCAAATGCAACAAAGTATGCCTGAGAAAAATCTGACAATTTTTTCAAATTTCTCTCCAGTTGTCAGATCTGACTATAACTATTTCTGCAATGTTATAGCACGGACAAGGGATTATTTGGAGGGGTCTTCCTTGCAAAGGATGAACATGTGGCCTCATTTGTCGAGGACATACACCACCATCATGTAACTTTACAACTTTCTCTCATATAATACTGACTGCCAGCTTGCATGTGCTGTTTTTGTTTAATGTTTGTCTTTGGATTTCCAATTTTAGGTTTGTGGTTCAGGAGCATGTGGCTCCTCACGGTTGGGAGCTGCCAGGGAGGTGGCCAAGAAGTCGGGGGCAAAAATTGATGAGGAGAGCCTGGAGATTGCCGTGTGCCGTCATGGTGTCCTCTTCATGGCCCTAAATATGTTTTGTGGTGAGATTTTCGCCTACCCCATGTTCATTCAAAAGGCGATGGCCACTAAAAATGTAGGCTATTTCTGCTCCGATGTTGCTTGCAAATACTGGCCATATTTGCAGAAGGTGGCCAGAGCATGCCCTGAGTATACTGACCTACTTGACATGCATCCCCTACTATCAGTCATGCATGCCAAGGCCCATCAGTGGACATGTGAGGTAATCACTGTGTGTGGAATGTTGTAATTTGTTTTCCCCTTATTTTTCGGCCAATTTTATATTTAATTTTTTCATACATCTTGGGTGAAATGGTCTGGGCGGAACCAGCTTGGGGCAGGCCTCACAATTGGAGAGGAGGTTGAACAGGTGAATGCCTACCTGTCCCGGGCTGGTGTATGCACTAAGCACATGTCCAAAGCAAGTAGGTATCTCCACACATTGTTATATTTCTTATTAACTTATTTGTTACAGAGTACTTTCGTCAATTTTTTGCACAATCCATTGCTGCCTATTGTCTGCTGAATGGGCACACTATATTATGTGCTTTAGATACATTTATTTTGTTATTGATTCAATAGCAAGAACTGACATGCTGACAGTGCTGGCGATGGAGTGGAACAAAAGGAAAATGGAACACTTGGATCGCTATCTGGCCCAAAGACTCCGCAAGGTTTCCATGTTCATGTACAGACCATGTTTGAAGTGTAGTTTGACATCATTCACATTTAGTACTAACAATGCATTGTGATACAGACAAGCAAACGTGTTCAAGCAGAGTCAACGGCCTTGCAAGACGTGAAGACTCAGCTGAGAGTGGACGAGGACACTGCTCATCACTGGGTCAGAGATGTGAAGGAGTGGGTCACAGGTAATAATTTGCCCAAACTATTTTAAATGAATCCCTCCTTCGACTGTCTGTCTGTATGCAGATATGTTGTGCAGTGTGCAATTGGTCAAAATGTACAGTACAGTATGTTTTAATTTGCTTTCCAAGACTCTACAATTGTAATAATTTTGGTGATATGGAGAAATTAACTAATTTACACTAACCATTCAGTTACAACTGACAACAGGTCTTCGCTGGAGATGAAGATCCAGGGTCTTCATTTAAGCCTGCAACAAAGATATATCGACCTATATCGAACAATTGGTAATAGTATCACTTTGCCTGCTCACTGTCCATGCAATTGTTTGAGATAATTTTTTGAGAAATAAGTTATAGGCATGAAAAAGGGCAAATAATACAGCATAGATGTTGTTGAATTATTTCAAATTGTTTATTTATTTGTGAGAAACGTTCTATGACATACTTTGAGTGAGGATGTCCTTACCGTCCTCATTGTGACTGACTGTTCACAGCTAGTAATCACTCCGCCTTTCACTTTCAATTGCGCAACGCAGACATTCTAAGTTCAAAGACAATGAAATGGAAATGTATTGTTATTTACTCAATCGTATTTGATGACCTAAATATTCAGATAGCAGCAAAAAGAGACAGAGGGCACGGAAGACCATCCAATTAGAAAAGGCCAGATTGATGACGGCCATCGCATCCTACAACCAACTCCATTCATCACAGCAGCTCCCAACAGCTGATCAACTTCTCCAGGAGGATCAGTTCCTTTGGCCTTGGGACTGCAGCACCAATGGTGAGGCATTGCTTTGTTTTATTTTCAGATTGGTACCCCTAGTTACCCTCACATCGAGAAATAATCTGTGCAGTCAAACACAGCAGTTCTTCATCTTAATTGTCATCCTTTCAATAAAATGTTATGCAATTAATGTCAACATTACTCTATGTTACATCATGCATTAAATCAGTTACACATCTGTACATGTACACACACAGGAAATCTTTATAAACAAGTGTATTTTATCGCTTAGGCACGACCATTACCGCAGACAAGAAGGCCCTGTTTGAGAAGGTCATGCTGCTTGAGCGACTCAAGGAGGAGGAGCAGATCCTGCTCAAGGAAATGATGCGCCATTGGGAGTCACTACAAGGCAAATTGCGCTCCCTCGAACATTTAGCAGCCTCTCTGATGGATGGAAGTAAGTAAGACAAATCCTTTGTATGACAGAATTGAAGCACAATTGCATCTTGTCATGCTGATCTAATGTCATACCTGTTGTTTTTCAGGCTCTACTTTGCAGATTCCAAAGGGAGCCTGTGATGGTCTGCACTCTTTCATGTTGAAAAAGGCTGATGACCTGAAGGGACAAAGGGTCAGGGCAAAAAAAAATTATCAAGATTTTGTTCATGGAATTGGGGAGCTATCAGAAGAGGGAGGGGAATCAGATGAAGGGATGGACAGCAGTGCAGAGGAAGAAGAAGAGGAGGAAGGAGGAGCAGAATGCTGGGGCTGAGAATGTACAAGGATACAAGGACAGTTTGTCACATGCATATAGTTACTGGGGGTAAAAAAAGCAGTGAAATTGGCTTTTTGTAAGCGGGGTAGGAAGGGGCAGAATTAAGTGCTTATAGTTGTTGTGGAAAGCAGTTTCTCTAAACCCTTACTCACGCGTGTTCTTTAATGAAGCGATAGAAGAAGTTGATCAGCATTAATAAAGAATCAGTTTTATTGTTAACACCAGTAGAATGTGCAGAATTTACAGATATCTGGGTCCAACTACGTTTCCCTGACAGAGCAACACAGTGTGTGTTTGGCAGTTCACGAAGTCTGAGCACCAACTATCCCTGACCCAGGAAGTTATATACACAAACAGTGAAAACGTCATAAAGGGCTGGCTGTTGACGTCTTC
>JAOPJH010000131.1:14671434-14686209 GCA_027122575.1 Merluccius polylepis | reverse complement strand
GTGTGTGTGTGTGTGTGTGTGTGTGTGTGTGTGTGTGTGTGTGTGTGTGTGTGTGTGTGTGTGTGTGTGTGAGGGATTTGTAAGTATTGTGTATATAGTTCTTAAAATTGTTGTTAAATAAGTGTATATAGTTCTTAATTGTTTGTTAATTGTGTGTATAGTTGTCTGAATTGTTTGTTTAAAATACATTTTTCTTTTTTAAAACAATGCTTTCTCCTGCTTCTTCTTTCTAATGAAATAAGACAGAGTATCTACACTAGGTGCCTGATATCAATAAATCAATAAATCAATGCCTCAAACCAGGGTCAGGGGCCAAACCAGGGTCAGGTTCAATTAACTTCTCACCTCCTGAAAAGGCCACCTGGGGCTACCTCCTGCGAGAACTTCACACCTACCGGGGGAAGGTGTGAAGAGGGCCGGACCGGTAGGTGTGAAGAGGGCCGGACCAGACCAGCTTCACACCTTGACTAATTAGTGAGGGGGACGGGCCTGTAAAACAGGGGGTGCCGAGAAAAGGCCACCTGGCTACCTCCTGCGAGAACTTCACTTCACACCTACCTGAGCGGAGACACACCTACCAGAGGGCCGGACCGGTAGGTGTGTCTCCCCCCAAGAGGGGTTTTAAAAAGAAGGCGATGGACAGTCAAATCATTCAAGCATTTTATTTTTTCAGAATGGAAGGAAGAAAAGGCACCAGAAAAAGCCTGCGGATCACTGCGTCAGGTTTGTTGGCAATATACTTTGTTAAACTGCATCTGTGTTTCTATTGTACCTCGACTAACAGTTCTGTATTGTATTTCAGTGAACTACCACTGCACATCCTCCTCGTCCTCCTCCTCCTCCTCCTCCCCCCGGGCAGAAGAGCCAGCAGCAGCGACGGCGGCGGCGGGGACCGGCAGGCCAGGCCGCAACAGTGTACAGGCACAGAGTCCAAGCTGCCCAAGACGACAAAGTCCTGGAAAGCAGCAGGGGAAGGCCACCCCACACGCCCGGTGACCCCTGCGACATCTGTGGCCAAGCGCGGACGGTGGACGGCGGCCACGCCTTCCACAAGGGGGTCTTCTTCTGCGCCGTGGAAGAGGGCCCCGGAGGACCCACGGCGCAGGACCGGATCCGCCAACGGCTCGGCCCCGACGGCCTGGGGAAGATCCCCAAGACCACGGCCTGGAACCTCAAGCGCAAGCTGGAGAAACCGGGAGGGAAGGCGAAGAAGGCCCCAAAAGTCAGGGTCTGCCAGCTCTGTGGCCAGCCCAAGCAGAGAGACTTTGGCCACAGCCGGTATGGGGGAGAGCACTTCTGTGCTCAGTATGAGGGGAAGACTGTGGAGCTGTGGCTGAGCCAAAAGAGAAGAGAAAACATAGCACTTATTTATTTGTTAGTTACTGTTCATATATTTTTTCGTGTGTGTGTGTGTGTAATAAAAATGTAATTGATTAAAACCTTGTCTTGTCTATTTTTAATACGACTTTTTTAATGAACATTCATCAGAATGAGAATCAGAAATACTTTAACGGGTGTCATCGCTTCGAATGGGCGGGTGCCTTTAATGCGCCGTAGCCATGCGCTCGGGATGACGGACCACAACCACTTTTGACTGACGCGGGTGGAGAAAGGAGGGGGAAGGGCTGTATCGGTCCAATTCTTTGGTGCTAACAGAGGAAAAGGTTGTTCTCTGTACTTGTCTCACTTTCCTCGGCTCCTCATTGGCTCGAGTGAAAAGTGAAACGGGCCAATGGGGTGAAGTCGGCCTGTTCCCATTGGCCTGTTTCACTTTTCTTCCGTCCTGTGATTGGCCCGCTCACCGCATGTCCCGCCTTACCCGCCCGTCCCGCCCACCCCCGAAGCCAGGTTCAATGCCGTTCATTCGGACGGAAGAGCGGTTCACGGTACATCTGAGTAAGTTACCGCATACTTTTATACTTTTATACATTGATATTATAAGGTAAGACCAACTTTATTGTCGGTAAATAAATTAAATAAAGCCCTACGGCGAAAAGCTAGCGTTTCGCCGTAGCACATATCGTTGTTTCGCGGTCGTCGTCGTGTAATATATACAGTTAAGCCTTTTCGCTGTAGCACATACATTTACCGACAATAAAGTTGGTTATATTATAAGGTAATACCGACTTTATTGTCGTCGGTAAATTTATGTGCTACAGCGAAAAGGGTAGCTTAGTTATCGGGTGAAACGGCGAACGTAACGTTCACGTAAGTTACGCCCGCGGTGAAATGTGTTAATATAATAGAATATAATAGAATATATATTATTCCCACTACTGGGTTTTACTTGTTGAGACCTAGGATATTGTACTGCTACTGTGCGGAGTGGAAATGTAAAGTGTAATTACGGTTTAAATGTGTAAAGAGCTATAAACAAGGAGGCGAATGGGGTCCTTTTAGTTACTACTTTTCTTTAATCAAAATGTATTTAATCTTTGATCAGACTACCTGGTTATCTTCCTTAGACCATGTAGATGTAGTTAGTACAGTTTGGAGTTGAAATGCAAAGTGTAAATATGGTTTAAATGTGTAAACAGGGCGCCTGATGTATTATACAGTGATAGACTATTGGTGGGATGTAAACAGTACATGTGTATTAGTGATTTAAGTCTTATTTCTTGTCTTTCTAGAAAATGCAGCAGCCCAATTTTGCTTACCAGCCAGGGACCTCAGACCTGACCCTGCGGCCCTCTGAGGAGGCGCTGGCCACGACCCGCCGCCGTAAGGCGGTCTCCTCCGCGGCCGCGGTCAAGAGCCCCGAGGCGGTGCGGCGTGAGGCCGGGGACAGGGTGGTCCAGAAGGGAGGGGACCCCGCCGATCGCCAGCAGATGCTGGCCGAGAGCGAGCTGCAGCTCGGCCAGTACAGGGATCAGACGTTCCGGTGGCTGCTGGAAAACGACGTGGGGTACGCGGTCAACCTCATCGTTTCCCACGAGGGAGAGAGAGACAAGGGGGGCTCCAGTCAGCAGACTCCCCTCATGGTCAACAAAGACGCCCTCGTCTCCTACGCCAGGCTGTTCCCGCCGATGGTGGCGGCCATCGACAGGCGTAGGATGGTGGAGGGCGGTCCGCAGACCGTGAGGGGCCTGGACGACACGCTGGTGGGGTTCGGCGTCCATTTTGACGTGACCTACAAGGCTCTGTACGAGTCGACAGACCGCGAGCGGACAAGGTAAGTGTGTGTGTGTGTGTGTGTGTGTGTGTGTGACTTCTTTACCCATTGCACTTGTGTTCTCTTTTTAGCTACGTAGAGTTTGTCAGGAAGGCGGCACCGTCGGCCAAAGCGTCCAGGTTGGGGGACTTACAAAAGTATGTGCAGGCCCGGGATGCAGAGAAGGCAGCCCGGGCAACACAGCCTATATAAGACTGTGAGGAGGGTCTTGGACAGGAGCTGCTGGTACTTTATGGGCACCGAGTACCTTGAATGCAGCTCCTGTCACAAGAAGATGCCGGGGTGGTCGCAGGGCATCTTGGGACAGCTGGACATTGCTCACCGCAAACAAAATGTCCAGCCGTTCTCACGTACAAGTGAGTAATGTAAACAGTAACGGTAGCGGTAATGTATTTCTGTGGTTTTGTCCTCCGGTAACCTCTTTTCCCTCCCAGGTTGTCCTGCGACCGGGCGGTGATTGGGCAGATGCGGGAGCGCACTCTGGGCAACAGTGCGTCCCGCCTCCGTGCCTTTCTGGTGGAGCAGCACACCAGAGAGTGGATGGCGCGGTCGATGCAATACCTTTCCGTGCTCCGCAAGCTTCGGGCACCGGGTGCGCCGCTGCTGGCGTCGTCCTCTCTCCCGACCATGCACCCGGTGCCCTCGGTGCTCTGGCTCATCGCCGTCTACGTCAGGGACGCCTTGGCGAGGCTGGACGAGACGAGAGCCAGAGTCACTTCGATCTTTGGTGATCTGTTGAAGATGGACTCCACCAAGAAGGTAGGTTATATGTTATCCGCCGCAGCCCGGTGTTGTTGTCACATAGTAGTCTAAATGTTGTCGTGTCGCCGTGTCACACACAGATCACCAGGAAGCTTGCGGGCGGTGCTGCCGGGACGGCCGCCCGGGTCACCAACGTCGGCAAGGAGTACGGGCAGGTGCTCATGTCCGTCCTCACCGCAGCTGAGGGGGACGGACTTGTCGACATGGCGGCCGGTCAAGTTATGTTAGGTTTTAGTGATCAGCTCTTGCCCAAACTTGAAAAACTGCTTGGTCAATACGTAGAAGGACGCAAGGGACAACTCAAATTCTCTTCCTTTCTTCTTTTTTTAAAAGTAGAGTGCAGAGAGTATGGTGTAGGTTGATAACCTTCAAAGATAAATACCAAAAAAGAGACATTGCATTATTTTCAATAAATATTTTAACTAAACACATCACATCATTAAAGCTTTCAAACATAAGCAATCAAATTACCATTTCATTTAAACGTAAGAATAAGATTAGATTTACTTTACAACTGAGCCAGCATTCAGATAAAGGTTTGGAGCTGAGACTTGGAGCTGAGATTGTGAATGTTTCTGTGCATGATTTTCCAGTGCGCTTTGATTTGACGTGACTCACTTGACCTCCTGGTTCTTGAACCCAGGGAGGTCACACGAGTCATGAATGGACAGCATCAGAATCATCATCATGTTCTTCTGCAGGTAGTAGAACGATGACACGTCTAACGTCCCTATGAGTTAAGAGTTTATTTTTCTCCCTTTGATCAGGTTTCATGGTCGGGACTGAATAACTGGGGAAGGTTCGGACATGTACATCTCTGACGATGCCCTTCTTGTCAGTGTTTAAACTGATGACTCTGGCAAGTTGATACGGACCCCTCAAAGTGTTCTGGTCAGCCAGCCAGACAACATCTTCAACAGCCACATTCCAGTGTTCTGTGTGCCACTTACTTCTAATGAATAGATTAGGCCCCGCTAACTGACTCCACTTCCTCCAGAACCGGTCAGCCATCCAAACTTCCGTTTGGATGGCTCTTAATCTTTTGTAGGCATAGCCTTCAAACTCAAAGCTTCCCAGATCCCCTCTGGGTCCAGTTCTTCCTAGCAGAAGGGAATTTGGGCTGATGTAGTCTACACAGTCCTCCCGACTCTGGGTTCTGGCATCTATGGGTCTCTCATTGGCAAGGTTAGCGAGTAAAGTTTGGAACTCACTCCATGTACTCTTGAGCCTTACTTTCTTCCTCACCTCATCCTTCACTTCATACGGTCCAAATAAATCCACTGTTGTGTATTCAAATGGTCTGGCAGGTGTTGTTCGCTCAGGCGGAAGGTCACTCATGATCTGTTGGCATTTTTTTGCTCTGGCCTTTCTGCATGTCACACAGCTATTTCTTATTTGCAATTTCTTCATGGCTTGTAGCATGGGCTTCTTGAGCTAGCAGAGTGGATACCCAAGATTCATAGGGTAAGATTGGTACAGTGGTTCTCTCATCATTAAATATCTGAAATGTTCCTCCACAGACTAAGAGGCCAGTTTCTGCATCTTTGTACACAGCCAGTCTGTTGAGGGTGGTGTCTTGAAAGACTGCATCTTCTTGAGCTGCAAGGAGGAGATCTCTTTGTGCATCTTCACACTCACTGACAGTAAGTACAGCTCTTTTTGCTCTGGCATTTACTTCTGATGAAGAAATTTCCTCCCACTTTGGCCTATTTGAAGCTGCAGCTGAGCTCTTTGTCAGTACCATCTTCCACCTCATTGCAGCTCTCCATACCCAGGCAATGACTCTGATCAACTTGTTTAAGCTGCTGATCTTCCTAGTGTCAATCAGTTGTCTCGGCCTTGGATATTGGGTTTGCTTCCCTCTGGACTGCAGCACATCATGGTGTTTCTTGTCTTCGACCGGGGAACCTGGCACTGCTGCGCCACCTTTGTTCTTCCTAACCTGTGACCTGGTCAGCGCTGCTGAGAAGGACTTCCTTTGGAGTCTGTCTATGCCTCCTTTGGCGTAGGCTGCAACTTCTTTGGCAGACTTTTTCGGCCACTCTTCCACAGGTTGCTTTAGAAACTCAGGTCCATTCTGCCACACAGAATTCTCTTGGAGGTCCGCTGGAGCTGCACCTCTTGTTATGATGTCTGCAATATTGAGTTCTCCTGGAATCCACCACCAGTCATCGACAGATGCAGATTTCAGAATTTCTCCAACTCTGTTTGCGTAGAACCTCTGATATCCATAGCTGTCTCTGTTGAATGCTCCCAACACAGTTTGACTATCCAGCAGATGGAGCCATTTTTCAATCTCCATCCGACTGTGCTTCTCAATGTACCTTCTGAGGCGAACTGCGTAGACAGCACCACATATTTCAGCTTTTACTGGTTCTCCTTTCTGATCGAGTGGTGTGAGCTTTGCTTTAGACTCTACCAGTCTAACTTCAGCGCCTAGCGCCGTCTCCCATCTGAAGTACACCACGGCTCCATAGCTCTGGTCACTTCCATCAGAGAATGTTACTCCCCAAGGCTTTCCGATCCAGTTACCTGGTGTGAGGCTTCTGTGGAAGGTGCTTTGGCGTGTGTACTCTTCAAACAACTGAATGGCCTCTTCCCTCAACTTCTGAGATAGTGGTTTGTCCCAGGTGTCTCGGGTCGCGCTGCTTCCAGCTTCTTGGAACGCTCTTCTGACAAGAATGGCACCTTTTTGTTTAGCTGGTGTAGTAACAAGACCTATTGGGTCATACAGGCTCGCTACTTGGCTTAGCAGTTGTCTCCTGGTCAGTGGGTTAGGAGTTTTTCCTCTCACCTCTTCTCCAAGGAGATTTTGACTCTCATTTTCTTCCTCCTCTTTGAGAAGTTGATTGAGGTCATTGGGTAGTTTGTCACTTTCAACAAGGTAGCCGACTCCCAGGGCTTTGTTGTCTTCTCCTCTCATTTGGTTTGGAAGAATAAGCACTCTGACTGACGATGGCTCTGGATTTCCTGGCACATGCCCCTGCCTCCCACTTTGGCCTGACCGGACCCAGGGATTGAGGAAGAATCTGCCTGCCTTCAGAATTTCCTCTACTCTGTTGGTGTTCTTGTCCAGCTTTTCCAGGTCATTGTGGGAAGTAAGGACTTCGTCAACATAAGAGTCTTCTTCTAGGATCCTACGTTCTTCCTCCAAGTGAGCAAATATGGACAGCTTTGCGGTCTCTCTCATTGCCAGCTGTGCGATGCACCCTGCTGGTCGATCGCCAATGTTGACTCTGGTGATGGCGTACTCAATCAATCTCTTCAATCTCTCCATCCTCGGCTCTCTCCAGAAAAATCTGTGGAGATGCATTTCCAGGTCTTCCAACCAGACGGAATTATACATCTTTTTGATGTCACCGAGTGCGGCATGCACGCCTCTTCTGAACCTGAGTAGCACTGCTCGAATCGGGTTGAGGCCATCAGGCCCCTTCAGCAGAAGATTGTTCATGCTGACTCCCTTGAACTTCTGGCTGCTGTTCCATACCAGACGCATGGGCGTTGTGACAGAATGTGGGTTTGGCGCCACCAGGTGGCTGACGTACCATACTGGCCCCATCCAGTTGGCAATCATCTCTTTGGTGAATTTCTTTGCTGCTCTCCTTTCCACCATCTCATGGACTTGAGCTCCATATGCCACTCTCCACTCTGGTTTTTTCTTGAGTTGCCTCTCTGTTCTCAGAAAAGTGGCCTCCACTCCGCTCCTATTGTTGGGTAGAGAAATTGGATCCTCAATCCCAGTGATGGGAATAACGGCGTTATAAGTAGCGGCGTTAGTAACGCCGTTACTTTTTTCAGTAACGAGTAATCTAATTGATTACTCATCTTAATATTATAACGCCGTTATCGTTACTTTCAAAAAATGTGTCGCGTTACTACATTGAAGGCAGATGTTTTGCATCGGACCTCTGAGCCGAGTGACAGAGAAAATCTTGTTCCTCCCTTGTCCTTGGTGAGGGCGGGAGCACGAGACAACCGCAACAGTGATGACGATTGGCTGGGGTTGAGTAGAATCCTATGGTAAGCCAATCAGAGGGGAAGTTAGGCGGGTGCTTAGTCTGCTTACTTACGCTGTGCGCATCAAAGTTGAGCAGCAGTAGGCTACGACTTATTAGTAACGCCGTTGCGTCCTCCTTTTTGAGACAACCCCGCCGGTCGTAGGTCCGCGGTGTGTTACTATTGCGCGCATCCCCCCCGTGCCGGTCGTAGGTCCGCGGTGTGTTACTATTGATATTGCAGTGTTGCGGGGTAGCTAGGTGGATGGAGGAAGAACGGCGAGGAGGCGATGTTACTATTTGATAGCTCAACTGAGCCCAGGTTTATTCCCTTGCTGCAGCACAGCTAACCCGAGGTTGAGGTGTCCCCGGTAAATAAATGAACAGGGTGGCTAACCCGCTGGCTCTCTGAACTGGTGCTCTTTAGCTAATTCTCCATTAAAACATCTGCATCTCCCCTCAAGTCTCAGACGTTCTGGCACGTAATACGCAACCTACACACCTAACCCCTTTCACTCCCCCGGAACTACTGCTCAGCCAATTACCCACTACCGTGGACACCTCCCTCAATCAAACACTGCAAAAGTAACAACACATGAACAGGAACTTATACCCCAGCATTACAATATCGTGTAGACTAGAGTTTACTCATACAAGATACATGATAATTGCACTTCTCATGTGTCATTCCTGCATTGCTCATAAAGAGCAATGCAGGAAAAGCAGGGCATTATTAGAACAAATTGTGAATATGTTAAGATGATATATGACACCCATTTAAATCAAAGGTTTTGCCACCCTTTTAAAGGCTAATACCGGTCTGGGTGATCAAACCATCGAATGCTCTAAGGCACAATTGGTACAAGGAAGTTGTTTTGACAAAGTATATTAGTAACAGAGGTGTTTAGTGAAGCCAGGAGAGACTGTTACAATGGTCACCCAGACCAGCATTGTCCTTTATGTGTAGCCCTGTGTCCTGATCCGCCTAAGATAGGAACTTAGAAGAACCACTGTTATAAACAGTTTAGTCATTCATGGTTGCTCACAATCCTCATGCTTGATTGTAAACATACAAACTCTCTGCTGCATTTGTCAGGTGAACACATGAGGGAGGATGAGGTGGTGGAGTGTTTAACTCCAGCACTGGGAGCCTCTGAGAAGCACACCCGTAATGAAGGTTAGTGAGAGCTGGCAGCAGTTAAAATAATGTCAAAATAAAATAAAGTATAAAGTATAATTCAAAATGTAAATCACTGTTTGTGTGTGTGTGTGTGTGTGTTTTAATGTGTCTATTTAGAATACTCACTGGACTGTGTCATCCCAGATTGGATATCAGCAGAGACATTTGCAAGTCATATTCTGGGCTTCCCTTTATGTACAGAGACAAGTGACACGTCATCTCCTTCAGTGTAAAAGTACAATTACCAAAATTGTGCAGCAAATCTACCAATCGGCTTACTGTCAGCTCTCAATAATGTTTGTATGTGTCCTTACTTTCTTTTCTAGCAAATAAGTGAAGAAATGCAGTTGTTGTTGTTGTTGATGAACAGCTAGTACTTTTTTGGTATATTGTATATTTTTGGTATATTGGTAAATATGCATTGCGTCACTGCATTGCTAGCCTACTCTGTTTATAAATACTAGAAAATGAAGTGCATAAGTACATAAGTATATGTAAGAACTACTATTTCTGTCCTCTGTTTAAGTCCAAATAAATATATATAAAACGTCGGTTAAGTGGTCCTTAATTACATGTTATGTCTAATGTTAAGTTAAAAAAACCATCAATTAAAGTGTGTTCGCCCCAGCATGGCTACCAGCCAACCAATCAGCTTCGAGCTATGTGTTCAAGCAGGTTCCAACAGATTAAATCCTTATCTTGAGTTTCTGGGTATGGGCGTGGCTCCCGCTTCGACCAATCAGAGAGCTTCCCGGACGCAGGAAGTTCCTGCTAGGGGGAAGCCTCCTGAATACTGTCAGCTGGTCGCTAGCTGCTGCTACCGCAAACGTCAATACAGCATTTACTACAAGTTGGACAAAATGGACAAGTGTTGTACGTGTGCGTTTAACAATGAAAGTAGACTCCGGTGCGCGTCGTCGGCGCAAACACGCCGACTTTCGTAGCTGTTGCTAGTCGTCGCAATGCTTTTATCCACTATGAGCACGTCCACTGCCTGATTTTGCATAATATATATAGTGAATTAGCTTGTCGGCTAACGTTAGCTATTTGTTTGGCAACGACATGGCCACCCAGGACCAGCGCTACACGTATCGGCACACGGCGGCCAGTATCTTACAGGACGCGGACTCGGACGCGGAGGAGCCTCAATTGGCCTATAAAAAGCCGGACGGACGGGAGTCCCAGATCATCCACAGCGGACACTTCATGGTGTCCGCGCCGCACAGCGAGCACCCGCCTAAGAAAGGATACGACTTCGACACCGTCAACAACGAAACGTGCCGCACGTACCACTTCGGGAAGACCAGCACCTCGCATATCTCCATTGACGCCTCGCTGACCAAACTGTTTGAGTGCATGACACTCGCATACAGGTAAACAACACACCTCACGACACACTGCTAGTACTCTAGTACTAGTACTCTAATACTAGTACTAGAGTACTAGTATTCTAATAACCCCCCATCATACGAAGTGACGAGTACTAGTCTAGTACTCTAGTACTGGAGTACCAGTACTATCCCCCATCATACGAAGTGACGAGTACTAGTACTAGACTAGTACTAGAATACTAGTACTCTTGTAATAGTACTGTTCGAGTGCATGACACTTGCATACAGGTAAACAACTTCACGACACACTACTAGTACTCTACTCTAGTACCACCCCCCATCATACGAAGTGACTAGTATTCTAGTACTAGTACTAGTACTAGAGTACTAGTATTCTACTAGAGTACTAGAGTACTAGTACTAGAGTACTAGTATTCTAGTACTAGTATTCTAGTACTAGTACTGTTCGAGTGCATGACACTTGCATACAGGTAAACAACACACTTCACGACACACTGCTAGTACTCTAGTACTAGAATACTAGTACTCTAGTACTAGTACTAATAGTACAATCCCCCATCATACGAAGTGACTAGTACTAGTACTAGAGTACTAGTACTCTAGTAATAGTACTGTTCGAGTGCATGACACTTGCATACAGGTAAACAACTTCACGACACACTACTAGTACTCTAGTAATACTGTAGTACTAGTACTAGAGTACTAGTACTCTAGTACAATCCCCCATCATACGAAGTGACTAGTACTAGTACTAGAGTACTAGATTACTAGTACAAGTACTCGTCACTTCGTATGATGGGGGGATTTGTTTTAAAAAAAAGATGGGGTTGTGCAACTGCATTTGATTTTCAAGTGCTTTTCAGCTGAATGCATCTGGTCTACGTGACGGTGGGTTGGGAGGCAGCAGGTCCTGTCTCTCCTGCACACGCCTGCCTGCTGCACAAGGGCGTCATTATTGTCACGAGGCTTTAATATATTTACAACGCGCCTCTTCTAGGAAGCAACGTTTTTTTTTGCAAATTGTAACCCAGCTCCGTTATGCACCATTGACATTTCAGATGTGTAGCTGAATCTGAGCGATTTAAAGGGAATTATAGTAATGAATGATTATTTTTTACTTTGATTCCTGCCTGTTTATAGTTCTGTAATTAGTTTTGTAATCAACTTGGAGATCACTACTGTCAAATCTCTGAGATACCAGAAGAAAAGGACAGGCTTCGAGGTTACATTTGTATCGGTATTACACATTCTGGAGCTTATGTTTTTTAATACGTTTTCAAATTTTACAATTTGATATACATTAGTGCACCATCTCTGTTTTGAGGCTGTATTTTTTTTTGCTGTTGTGGTCTCATGTTGGATAGAGCTACTGTGACTCTGGTGGAGTGGTGCTTTTATGATTGTTGTATATTCACAAGAATTTGTATTTTAAGTGATGTATGTTCAAAATGTCTTTCCTTGCCTGTGGAGGCAGGCATTTGGCATTAGTTTAGCTGCTGTGCTGGTAGGAAGTGGAATTTCTAACACCACAGGAATGTTAAATTCAAGTAACGTTCCCCATTCAATTCCTCCCAGTAATATATTTATTAACAACCTGTGAGAACAAACGCCTTCCCACAATACTGCCTGTACAAGCTTTTTTGAGCTATCTCGTTCCCATGGTGACCCACTCCCGCACAATGTTCATCATTCATTCCTAAGATGTGTGGAAAGGGAATGGTAGGCAATCAGGCACAACATACACAAGTCTTGGGTTAAACGACAACCTTGGCGGCTTGTTTACCCACCTGGTGTGGCTGGCAGTTGGCACTCTGACGGTGCTGGTCAAGGTGACCTGTAGCCTTTTTAATTGTTCTGGGAATTTATTTCCCAGAAATAAATGAATTTATTTTAAAAAACCCACAATGTGGCAGAATGTGTGGCTGGCCAATATACAGTATACTCTGTAATGTTATCTTAATCTTATAATAGACCTAAACAATTAGAATGATTGTTATTATTATTGGTTTACATTAAAAGTAATACTGGTATCAGACATAGTTATTTTCAATGGAAACAGCACCCATCTTTTTTTATATCCTGACATACCTATAGAGCCACATCAACAACTCTGTGGCATAGAGGTGCACCAATCTCTATCTTTGAGAGTAAGTATTTGGACATTACTTTTTTTTAGTGGCAAGTTGGTATCACCAAAATGGAAAAACTTCAAAGGTCTGAAACTGCTGTGGAGGGACAAGATCCGTCTAAACAACGCTATCTGGAGAGCCTGGTATATTCAATGTAAGTGTTCAACACTTTATCTCTTGATGGATCGCTTTCAACTTTTCTCCATAAGGCTTAAACCCAGAATGAACACAAGGTTACTCAAATATAGTTTATGCAATTTCATGTTTGTTTTAAGACTGTGATGAGTTGAGGAAGAACTTAACAATAATAATGAATATAATGAAATATTTGTGTGCTACTTCCTTAAGTTGTCCTTTATTATATTGTAATGCATTTGTAAGCATGCTTTTTTTGTGATTCCAGATGTGGAGAAAAGGGAAAATCCGGTGTGTCATTTTGTCACTCCGCTGGATGGGAACATGGACTCTGAAGTCCATCGTCCAGCAGAGGTGAGGAGGAGGAGCTTAGCATCACTATAAAGTACTGGCTGCTGTCTGCTCACCAATTACTTTCCCCATCGGTTTGTTTTTTTAGCCAATACTAATTTTTTACCCCTTGGTTACGTTCGTTTGCCAACCATTTAATTTTTGTTTCTTAGGCAATTGCCACAGAAGGCAAATACTGGAAAAGAAGGATAGAGATCGTGATAAGGGAGTATCACAAGTGGAGAACATACTTTAAGAAGCGGGTAGTGTATTCAAAAAAGTGGAAATGTGCAAAACCGTCTAAGATGTTTTGATTTTAAAATAGATGCCTTACATATTTGTGTAATACATATTTTTCTTGCAGTTACAGAAGCACAAGGATGATGATCTATCCAGCTTGCTCCAGGTATGTTAGTTCTTTCAAATATGGCACGGTATAATGTTCACAGTATAAAGGGGCACCACAATGTATCATATTGCTATTGCTATTGTGATGACAGCTGTCCACATTCATACATCCATTAGTCAGCCACTGGTCTGCATGTACATTTAGTGGTATTTGGCTAATATTGGTGATGATGTCTTTCCAATGACTACAATGATTGCCTATACAAAGTGAACACACAATTAGGGACACATTGCAAGGATACTTAAATATTTGGATTGCATGCCATATAGTCATGGCAATGTCAAACAAGCTAGTGACACACTGCATATTTGCTCTATATGATGCAGCTCTTATCAGACAACCTCTAGTTGAAGTCTGCACTTTCTGTATATAATTAACAATGAAAATACTTATTTGTAGTTATAACTATATAATGACATATTCAGGATATTATTTATAGCATTACTGTCACACATTGTCCGTATTGAATCAAACGGGCCATATGTTTGCATACAAGCATACATGTCATAACTGCTTATTTATTGTTGCTTAAGTATCGTTATGGTATATTTAGTTTATGAAGTATGTAAATTGTGTGTTAACTTGGCGAGGAACAACTGTGTGTACATATCATGCTCTCTGCTTGCATCGACTCACGTTGTGTCTGTGTGAGCTCATTCAACATCAGCATCTGAATGGTGTGCAGTGCTACAGCTCATTCAACATCAGCATCTGAATGGTGTGCAGTGCTACAGCTCTTTAATACTAGTGTACGGGCATCTGACTGTTGTGCTGCTTTATTCATTTGAGGTCTTTTGTGCAGTACTTTTAACACTGCATGCTGTCATGACTGACTTGCCAGCTTGTGTGTTGCACTGTGTTGAATGCTTGAAGGGGCCGGAGGAGCAGTTTTCCCTGTTTGGAGAAGTGTTTCCAGACACGCTCCGTGTCTCCTTTTGTCAGGACGAGGAAAGCGCCACACGGCGTGTGGCCCGCAAGAGCCACGACTCCCCCATCCCTATGGAGATGGACCCGCTGTTCGACATGGATGTCCTGATGTCTGAGTTCTCAGACACACTGTTCTCCACCCTGGCCTCCCACCAGCCCGTTGTCGGCCCCAACCAGCGAGACATCGGTGAGAGGAACGCCTCAGGATTTGTTGTTCAACGATCATGGAAAGAATGATGAATTGAAACGTAAAGTGGTCATCAAACTCCCTTCTTATAGAGGCAATGAGAAGGAAGTTTAATGGCTAAGATGGTGTGTGTGTGTGTGTGTGTGTGTGTGTGTGTGTGTGTGTGTGTGTGTGTGTGTGTGTGTGTGTGTGTGTGT
>JAOPJH010000131.1:14543972-14555241 GCA_027122575.1 Merluccius polylepis | reverse complement strand
CACACACACACACACACACACACACACACACACACACACACACACACACACACACACACACACACACACACCCCCCATACAAACCCAACCCCGAAGTCAGAGAGTAAAGAGAACCTCCCATCACTCACCCTGCTCTGGGAGGGGGCGGAGCCAGCAGAGCCGCCTCCCATCATGGGCTTCTGGCCCGCGGCGTTGGACTGTGTGGAGGAGCTCCGCGGCGAGCTGTAGGGGCGCGGTGAAGGCGTGTCCGACGTCAGGGACACCGGGGACTGACTGGACTGCTGGGCTGGTTGGGGGCGAGAGCGGTCGAGACAGAAAAGTAGAGAGAGGCGAGAGAGAGAGGGAGCAGAACATTGTGTACATGAGGACATTTCTTTCACGGTTGTCACGATCCATTGATAATCAGCACTGGTGGGCCTCATCAATCATTATACCTTATATCGTCTGAGGTCGAAAGGACTTGGCTCTTTAAAAAGATGCCGCGAAATGAACATTGACCTTTTGTCCTCGTTGGCATACTTCCCCCGCGATCGAAATCATTCACCGTTTTGACCAAAAGGACGCCAAAAAGACATCAGAAGCCATTCAGTTTATTTGTTAATTGACGTAATCGGAATCTAATCATCGTAACTTCCTCTACAGCTGAATTTGCTTGGTGTTTGACGACAGCTTGTCGACGCTCGCAGGCGACACACAAGCTTCCACTTCCGACTCGCATAAAGCCTGTGATGCTAACGCACACCGGGCTCCAGAGTGCGACCAAAAAGCTGTCAAGAGCGACTAAAACATTTTCATTGGTTGCACCAGTGCGCCTGACATTTAGCACGTCTGTCTCTCTGTGTGTAGCGTTATTTTTGTTTCCCTACTGCATTCTGCGAAGACGTGCCCCTACTCTGCCTCTGATTGGCTCTGACGCTGATATTCTTTTTCGGTGAATGAGGGTGGGGAAAAAGTAAGGCATGTGTGTCGGGATGTCCCGATCCGATCTCGGAGACTCGGACTCGGGCAGTTTTTTACTGATCGGTATTGGTATATTGAGTACGAACCTAAGCCCGATCCTTCGTTTTATGTCAGCTGTCACACGTGTCGTTAACAGAGAGCATAATGTGTGACAGGATGCGATGTCTGCAGCGTAACTAACTATAAGGCAGGAATCGTGTCGTCTGTGATAATCTCGTCCATTATCTCGACGGCCGTTCGTCGAACCCACTTCGCACTCGGCGGATGTATTGCGACCCAGGGTAGTGCAGTGTGGAATTTGGACACGCGACATGTTCAACATATTAAAAATACACTTTGAATAGAAAACTAGCCAACACCGGCAGTTGACGTCACACCGTGTTGGACTGTGGGCAATGTAGTCTTCTACGTACGCAACAGCCGGCAGAGCAGCCCCCCCTCCCAACAGCGGCAAACAGAAGCAATGAGAGTCAGAAATTATAATAACATTTAACACTGCTAATATAGCCAAAGAACAGCTACCTTTTACCAACATTAAGTCCCAGATCATCCTTATGAAAAAGAACAGGTTAAATGTAAATCAGCTTTGAAAAAAAAAAAGACGTTTTGTTTGAGTTATTTGAGTTTGTCAAGCACTTTTTTTTGAGGTTATTGTGATTGAGGTTATTGTGATTTCTTGTTTGTGCAGTGATTTAAATAAAGAAAAAAGTGTTATTTATGTTTTTAACATTATTCCTGTTTACAATCATTTACATATTGTGTTAAGAAATTACCAATGTGTTTGGAACTGACCAAAAAGGTTAACACTTAAAATGTATTATTGCGGAGGCAAAAGGCACGGTGAACATTCTTGGGTGCACCTAAGTTATGTGCTGGTGCACCTAAATGAAAAAGTTAGTCTGGAGCTCTGACACATCTGGCTAACACACAGCTGGCTAGCTCTTTGTCGGTCTTCTTTAGCAGAATCTAACCCTGGGGAACCCAAATCACGTTGCTCCTCGCTTTTGTCCTACGTTAATTACCCCCTTTTACTTGGAAATACATCCTATTAAAAGAAGACACGGCCTGAACGCCATTTTACGCTGTGCTCAACACCGAGAATAACAATAGCACAACATAAAAAAGATAAAGTTTTCAATTGCATTAATGAGCAAGTAGAGGTGAGGCATATTGCTCGGTGTCTACAGGTAGACAGATTGTGGACACTGGGGTTGGAACCCAGAGCCTATGGGCATGGAGTCTAACTCCCTAACCTCTCCACTACCCTGCCCTTCGAAACAACAAACTGAAGGGAAAAAAACAAGCTTTCAATGGAACTGCATGAGGAGTGCTTAATTAGAGAATGGCGATGCACAAAGCATTCAGAAGGGAGCATGTGGAGTAGCAGTGTGGTGTGGAGGATGGAGGGATGGATGGAGGGAGGGAGGGTGTAGACGTAATGAGGAAGCAGCATACGAAGGGAGCCCTACCTTGGCTGGAGTGCTGGGCGGCGGCGGCCTGTGAGAGCAGAGCGGTGATGTTGTAGCCGGATGGCCCGGCGGCCAGCAGCTTGTGAAGCATAGACCTCAAGGAAGCCTGGGTAACGGCCGCCGCCAGGGCTGGAGGAGGAAGCACGCAAACATACAGAGAGAGAGAGACACACACAAGTTTAGTAAAAGAAGCAGAGATGAGCAGTGAATTGCTTATAAATGGTTAGGAGTTGTGAAGGGGGCGTTAGGCAGCAGAGCAAAGCCCATCTTTTCCAGATTGAGCCGGTTCAGTGTAAAGTTCACCAACCACAACTTTAGCACACTACTAACAACAGTGGCTGATCACATGATGGCCGAAGTGGGCTTAGCGAACCGGAGCGAACAAAGATAATTTGGTTTAAAGGGAAGATGGTGTGCTTCCAAGGTGCACTTGGTGAAAGACACATGGATAAACTAGGTAGACATCAACACTGTTGAACATCCACTGTCAAATAATACACACTGGACACATTACTCTAAAGACAAGGCTATTTGAAAAGGTCTGAAAATGTTTATATAAGAAGTTAGGTTTGTAAATGAAGAATGTCTAACCAAACTCTTCCAGTTCTCTTCTGTTACATCGATGGGATTCATGCAGATTCAGAAACCGGTTCTGGCCAACAGCCAACGACAGCCAAGCTTAACTACTTCGCAAGAAAGCCATGGTTATCTACTGAACAAAACCACATTTCAGAAAAGGGGGCTGATAAGTCATTCTCAATTCTTCAAAAGCATACAAATGAATGATTACTCATGATTAATACTGGCAGCAATGCAATCCAGTCAAAAAGTATATCCCGTGACCATTTATATCGCATTAAAATGGTTACTGTCTCACTCGGGGCTGAACACTCCGATAATGGTAAAAAAAATAAAAAAAACATATTGCGATTGCGATATGATTCACTATTAGTGGTAATGACCCTAACCCATCTTTCATTTTCACTGAAAAAACTATTGAAATCACACATAATCACATAATCACATGCCATATTTTGGGCTCTATACCAAACAGGTTTTCTTACATCAGGAGAAAAAACCATGTGTAGGCCAGGGCATCTCTGCAGCACTACAGTACTTCCTTTACACCCTTATCAAAAAATTGCAGCTCCTGCGAATTGGAACTTGCACTTGGCCATATTGCAAATTTGATAATAATTTGATTATTGTTCAGCCCCATTCTCAGTACCATGACCAGTTATATCATAGCAAGTTGGAGCCACAAATCTTCCCTCGTCATGCAAACATCCCAGTGTTTATGGTTCAACAAAATTAAAATGGTATTTCATCTTCCAAATGCCTTGCGATAAAACTTCAATGTCCAAAAACAAAAACAATTTACCACTTCTATTAAGACGTTTAGCAGAGACCATTTATCCAAAGGTTGTTAAGGAGCAGGTAGGGATTTGGCAACGTCAACCCAGGACCAAACAAAGATGTTTTAGTTCAGACTTTGAGGACGAAGAACTGAATGCAAAGCAGCCTGCCTCTTGCAGAAGCCCCTTCGGTACACTCATTTCATACCAACACAATAGGGCTGCAACTAACAATTATTTTCAGTTGATTAATCTAATAATAACTTTTCTGATTTATCGATGAATCATTTAGTCTGGAAAATGTCATGAATAATAGCAAACACAAATTCCAAGTCCAAAGTGATGTCTTAGCTTGGCTTGCTTAATTTGACAAGCAGCAAAAAAACCTCAAGTATTCATCAAGCAGCAAATGTTTTGCAATTTGTACTTGATAAATGACCTAAATGATTAATCAATTATACAATTCAATTAAACTGCATTGTCATTAACACAATCTGCAGGTACCTATTGTGCTCATGGGCCAATTTGCAAGCTCATTAACGCAATGTGCAGGCACATACGTAAATGAATAATCCAGTGTTTCTAAAGTGGGGGTACCGAGGGGTACTTTGAAAGATTACAGGCGGTACTTGGAAAATGTTGTTGTTCTAATATTGGTTAATAACAAGTGCAAAATAATGCCACCATCATAAACTAAGTTGAATCAGCATACTAACTCTATAAATTAAAATCTGAACACTACAAGTTCGGTTAATCTTTCTACGTAGTCACACCGCCCAATAATGTTCATGTTTACACCAAATAACACACGCAAGTTTTTTTTCTTTTTTTTTCGTACCCAAAATGTTTTGTGCTGGTAGAGGGGTACTTGACTGTAAATACATTAGAGGGGGTACATTCGTAAAAATAGTTTGAGAACCACTGGAATAATCAACTCATCGTCGCAGCCCTACAACATACACACGCTCACACACTGGTAGGAACCCTGATACACACACACATTCTCTCACACACACGCACGCTCACCCTCGTTGATCTTGGCCATGTCCACGCTGCCGTTGGTCATCTGCAGGGTGGCCTGCAGGGCCGGCAGCAACTGGTGCAGGAGGGCCGGGTCCTGCAGGAGCGCCGACGACTGGGCCTGCACCGCTGCCGAGGACGAAGAGGAGGTGGAGGTGGAGGAGGTGGGGGCAGAGGATGAGGACATGGCAGAGGGGAGGGAGGAGCTCAGGCTCTGAGAGGCTGAAGAAGTAGAGGAAGATGAGGAGGAGGAATGGGAGGTGGCGTTGGGCCCGGTTGGCTGGTCCCCGGAAGTGCTCTCTGCGGGGGGGGGGGGGGGGTGAGACGGAGAGGAGATTGATCGATCGATATGCTTCAAACGCTTAAGTCGTTATGATACGCAATACGTTGGCCCCTTGCGAAATTAAATATTAAGAGTTAAAACATGAAAAGTATATGCTGCGTTTTAAAAATATCGCCAAACCAATATTTGTGTTGACATCCAAGTACCATTTCCCCGTACGATGCTTTGGATGCAAACGTCTGATATATGGCTCAATTATTTAGATGCACGTCACTGATGAGCAGGTAGATGAGCAGGTAGGGGTTAGGCATCCTGCTCATGCCTACTGGTAGACTGTAGACATCAGGCTTTGTACATTTCTGCTGGGAGTCCAACAGTCATGTGAATTTGATCTTTTTATCCTTAATCAGTCTCAAAGCACTTCACAGGCCAAACTATATGACACCCCCCACACCTGAAGAGCAAGGAAAAGCTCAATTATATATCAAGGACGAAACCTTGAGATGGAATTCAGAAAGAGGGATCCCCATCTCCAGGAATGGGTGCCATAATGGGCAGACAATTCACCATCCTGCAGTCTAGTGCATGTACTCTACTGGACTCACTAGCTGTGGCTTTGTCCTGCAAGGACTCTTGTCTGTAGTCCATGTCCCTGGGGAAGCTGTTGGTCGCCGTCTTGGAGGAGTCCTTCTGCCGCTGTTCTCTGTGACACAATGGAAACACGTGGATTAAAGAGCAGCTCTGTGTATACCCTAACGACTTGTTGATCACTACACTGGGAGGCTGGAAAACCTCCAGGAGGTTCACACCCAAGTTTACTAGTTTGTAAATGAGAACTATCCAGACAGCTTACGCACTCTCTAGATCTTACGAGAGCTTAGCTTTCCCTTTTTATTGACACTACACATTGAAGGAGAAACTAACCAATGCAAAAAGTGAGAAAATTAATTGCAAGGTTAATAAACATGAAAAACATTTGGTAGTTGTAGTCTTTTTGACATAACCCCAACCCCTTCCCGCACCCCAAGCTGTAGTCCTACCTCTCCAGCAGGTCCCGGGGCTTCTCCCACTGGGAGACCTCAGTTCTACAGTTGTAGTAGTACTTTTTCCCAGAGGAGCTGATGTGCTCTGTCCAATCATCAGCCGGCTCCTGGCGCTGAGAGAAAGACACAAACAGGTAAACAAAGAGGTCCCAAATAGAGTTAGAACTAGCTGTGCTAGACCACAATATGTCAGAGGTGCACACCGAGCTCATAACCCCTATTACATAAAATAAAGTTTATTTATATAGCACTTTTCAAAACCAAGTTACAAAGTGCTTCACAAGATAAAAACAGATTTGAAACGTACTCTTAAAATACAATACAATAGTAATAACTAACCGTGTTACATGTAATTGTACAATATTCCAACACCGTTGAAAGTAGAGGTTAGCTTTGGATTGTCAAGTTGACTTTAGGCTTAAGATTCATTCAGGGCTCGAAATTAAGTTTTTCTACTTGGTAGCACTGGCGCTCCCAACTTCAAAAAAATAGGAGAACCAGCAAAAATGTAGGAGCACCCATCAAAATGTTTTTTTTATTTAAAAAAACAACAATATAACAGTAACAGAATGATGAACGAGCTCACGCTCAGTGGCCCCAGAAATGCTTCATAGGAGTGGCATATTATGCTGTTGTAGTTTATAGGCTAGTTGAAAACTATGTCAATATGACAGTTAAGGAATCGCATACTGATATACGGTGGTTTCTTATTTTACAGTTAATGCACTAATGATCTGACATGCAGTAATAGTAAACATTTTAAGTTCCACAACAATCCTGTTTTAATGTGTTATGTATCATATCGTGTGAGGCGATGCATTGTTCTTCAAATAGGCTAGTTCCCCTTTTCCTTAAAAAGACAAATAAACAGCTTGTATGTTGGTTATAAGGAACAAAACCTTTACTGGGAACAAGCCTACTCAATTTTAAAAACACCATATGTATTGTGCATATGGGACTCGTGAGGGGGGGGGGGGGGCAGCCAGTGATTGTTATCAGGTGGCCGTGGCCCCCCCTGGCGGCGCCACTGTCGCACTCCCACTGGATTGAATTCTGAAAGCTGCTCTCGCCGCTCTGGAGGAGCATCGTTGAAATGTCAATGATTTCAGTCCGTTTCATAGTAAAGCAACCACGATCCACCTGATTTTATTTACTTACGTCTTAGCTTTCTTTACTGAGTTTGAGCCAACGGTGGCTCACTTGCCCACAGTAATCAGTATTTACTTATTTAGGATGATTATTTAGATTTAAACTTCCTAAGCCAGACAGCTCATAACTGTTTTGTCCCCCAACCACAATTGAACTGGTGCGATGCAGAACACATTCGCTACAGGGGAGCCAACTGCGATGATGCATTGCGCAAAATGTGTTTAAGCCCAATTTAAAATAGATTTTGTTATAAAAAAATGAAATGGCATTTGAAATGGCTCTTATATTCTAAGTGTACAAACTAGCAAATATACAGAGAAAGGGATGTTCGACTGAAAAAAGCACCAGAACAATTATTTGCACTCCCACGAATGCTCCCAATTATTTTTCGAGGTCGCACAGATTACATTTCTGGAGCATATGATACCAAAACGGTCGCAATTTCGAGCCCCGTGTCATCCATTACTCTTTGTAATTTTCCGCACACTGATAACAATCCAAATAGACACTGAATTTAGGAGCAGGTAGGAGTTGGGCATCGTGCTCAAGGATGCTTACAGGTAGACCTAGACATTGTTAATTTCATGGTAGGATGCGTTTCTCCATGAGGGGTGCGGGGGGTAGACACAAGAGGAAGGGAAAAGCCTTCAGTTTGATTCTGCGATGACTGCATGTACAGGATGCCTCAATGAGGTCACCTATAGTGTAGTTTTACATGACTTAAGTTTTACATATTTAAACCATCCTCAGACATGTATTATTATTACACAGGATGGCTTCTGAGGGGAGGGAAGAGCGCATCCAGGGTCCCGAGTGAGAGCTGGGTCCTTCAGAGGGGACAGGTATCATGTCAGAAGCCCAAAGACATCCATGCCACCTGGGTTGCCGCATCAACATCAACAACAACAACTTCTTCTGGGCACAAACAGTGCTTTGAACAGCTCTGTCACGCTTCAAACAACTTGCCCCCACAAAATCATTTTAGGATTTCATAAGAATTAAAGACGACGAGACCTTCGGGGCTCCACAAGCTCGAACGGGAGACACAGTAAACAGAAATCTGTCACGAATTTTAAAATTTGAAGGCCGACTTAGGAGGAGTTGGACTTTTTGGAGCAGCTAAAATGAAAAACAATTTATGTCTGTGTTGTTAGCTAACTTGTAATAATTGATACAGAAAACTTGTGTCGCACCAGGGATGTGAAGTAGAGGTTCACCACATATTGTGATCCCTTCGCACCGGCCCCCGGCTGGACAACAAACTTAGTTCAGTTCACAGGGTTTCCCACAGCTGTCTATAAGCGAGGCGCAGCTCCTCCACTAAATTACTGACCACCTCTACAAATGAACTCACTTTTCACAATAAAAGCCTGTGAAAAAAAATAATATGATGACAACAATGTCCCTAATATAATATGCTATAACATAGGCAAATATAATCTACCCTAATTAATAGAACACATCTATGAACTCCAACAGCAGCCATTGGTCTAGCTCGGTTCAGTCCGAATACGCACAGTATTCAATCATGACATAACCCTATCCCCTAATATACCTAAGTGAAGAATAAAGTGATCTAAAGCGGGGAGCGAAAGGCACACTCAGTGGTCCAAGTCACCGGGGGTCTAGCACTGTTACAGGATTTTTTTTTTAAAGGTATGAAACTAGGTATGAAGCCATGCTAGACAACCACTCTGTGGCTGCGCTGTAGTCCTGGGTATCCAGGCTGATTAACCAGGGAAAGCTACAGTAAATGTAGCAAAATCTTACCCTTTCTGCGGGTCTGCTCTGAGGAGCATGCGAGTCCGAGCTGTGCTGGGCGCCATTATTGTTGTGAAGGTTCTCTTGTGGAGATGCACTGGTCCCTGAAACACAGGTGTTGGGCATATGTCAAAGTTAATGCTGTGCACTGGGGAATAACTTTTATTTCAAAAAAATGAGGATTGTGAAAGGCATGTTTCAGTCAACAGTGTTTTGGGTTTGTATGTGGTTCCAACTCTTCTACCAGTTGGCTACCGAGCGCTGTTCACCCCCTGGTCTCTACGCTACTAGTCCCAATATCACATGAAGCTGAGAAGAGTTAACTCCAATACATTCTCCAGTTAATTTCCACACTTCACTGTGACAACAGTGAGACAAGTTGGTCTGCAGTCTACCATACGGCAGAGCATTGTCCTGTGACGTGTGGTTCTTCATGGTTGATTCTATTTCTTTACATTTGGATTTACTACCTCTTTAAGACCACAAGACCAACATTTTGAGCGAACACTCGAAATGTGCCTCACAGAGATAAGGAAACACTTTCACTTTTCACACGATAACACTGAGTTGGTGAGGTGTACCAACCTGTTGGCCAGCCATACACAAACTGATATTTCAGTAGTTAACTCTGTTACAGTGCAAACATTGCAGCCTGAAACTAGCGAAAAGGAGAATTTCATACTGGTAAGAACCAGGCCTCGATGCTTAATGTATGTTTGAGCCAACATAGATGCAAGTTCTACGTTTCCAACAGTGGCAAGTTTGCCTCACAGCCAAAAAGTGACCAGGACCTCATGCAATGCAAGAAACGGGTTTGCCCAAGTGGTATTATTCACTCATACATGTTAACATCACTACAGATCAGAGTTTATGACAAGACCTCTGGGCCTACCATTTTTTCCACCGAGTGTGTGTGAGGTTTTAGCCCTGCCATGGCCTCCCGCCGCGCCGTCTCCGGGCCGACTGACGGGACTCTCGTCTGAGCGTCGCAGCATCTTGTAGGGAGGAGTGGGCTCCGATGAACCATCACGCACTTTGTCGTAACGGTGAACGCTGCCCGACTGGCTCTTTGGTTGGGACTTGTGGGGCTAGAGAAGATGGAACATGGACCAGTATAATGTGTAAATATAATGGGAGGGTTGGTTTAAACCATTTATTCATGACGGACGTGAACATGTCTGTGTGATCGTGGGAGAGATGTTTGCCATGTCTGGGATGTTTACCCTGTCTATCTACAAACAGTGTCAATGTATGACATGGGCAAAACGGCACACAGCCAACGTTATAAAGCATATTTACATTACGAAGAGCAGTCAAAAGGTGGTCTAGGAAAGATAACGTGCACATATAACCACGAATACAAAATACACACACGAATCGGCCATCAAACGATTTGAAACGGTGACACGGCCTTTCCCATTACACACAACTTGAACATTTCTATATGACAGTAATACACACAACACATTACGGCGTCGTTAAAGGATAGCGACGACGACCGTGCGTTGACTTGAGACGCATCGGTAAACACAAACCTGATAGGGTTGTGAATGCCTTCTGTCGTTGCACCTGTAGAAAAACAAAGAATGGAAAGGTTAATATATATATATATATTTACACACACACACCGGTAATAACAGTTCGTTGTGTTTAGACGGCGGTACACAAGTGGAGCTACATGCTAACTTCGCCCGTTCCCAGCCCACGGCCGGCTAGCCACACACTTTTTAAACCAGCTAGTTAGTTGGCCTGTCAGTTGGGCTAGCTAACTCCACGCAATGCTACGTGTCGGACATCCGTCCCGGGTTAAAGAGCTCGGTGTACCGGCACGATAGGAAAGGAAGACGACCAGGTCCCACCTCTAAACGTGAACTTAATAAACAGAAAGGGGTGATTTTTTTTATGTCTGCAGGAAATACCCCGGTCCACCAACAAGCTAACTCGGCTAGCGAGCGGCTAGTAGGCTAGCGGGAGTAGTCGGGTTAGCCAGTTAGCTTAACGGATTACTCAACAACAGTGATAAAATAAAATAAAAAGTCGCCACAAAGAGCCCCCCGCACACACACACCGCTGGCAGACGTTGTGTGTTTTTAATACATAAACAACCATCATCATCGTCATCATCATCACAGTGAATTTACCCATCGCTGACTCTTGCTGGTTTCCTTGCATGCATCACCATCAAGGCCGTGGTGATGTGTGTATGTGTGTTGGTGAGTGTGAGTGTGA
>JAOPJH010000131.1:14493312-14508955 GCA_027122575.1 Merluccius polylepis | reverse complement strand
GGGGGGAATACGGTAATATCAATCATCACGTAACAGTGTGTCACGCAGTGTCATCCACCTACGGATTGTTTTGATGTAAAATTAGTTTATTGTTGTATTACATAATAATAATCAACTGTATTACAGTTGATTATCAGCCAAATAAAAAAAGTGTAATAGCCACGATTACCCACACACACATGCACGCACGCACACGCACACACACGCACGCACACACATACACACACAGGTGTGGGGAAACCCGAGTTTGAGTCCCACCATCGCTCTATTTTATGTTGCAAATTATGTTTAGGTTTACAGTTAAGTAAAGGTCTACATGTCACCTTCTATAACTCAGCATTGTACAAATGTTAGTGTCATTTTTTTGATCAAAACCTCAGCCTAGACAAACATGTTAAATAAAATGGTTCAATCCCGTTTCCTTAATCTCAGAAACATTTCAAGGACCATTTCTCTCCATCAGAAAATCTGGAAACTGTTATACACGCTTTCATTACCATTCGACTAGACCACTGTAATATTTTTGCTCTCTGGCATCAGCAAAAACAAAAACCCCTCTCCCGCCTGCAGCTCATCCAAAACTAAGCTGCCAGGATAGTGACTCGAACTAGGAAACATAATCATATTTCTCAGATCCTGGCTTCCTTACACTGGCTACGTGTTGCTTTTAGAATGGATTTATAGTTACTACTTATTACTTACAAAGCCCCGAGAGGCCTCGCCCTGAGGTTTTTTATCTGATCTTTTATTGCCCTATGCTCCCTCCTGCTATGTGATCCTCAGATGTGTTGCATCCTTGCTGCTCCAAGGTCCCGGTTGATTCACAACACGATGGTGATTGAGCCTCTGCAGTGAGGCCTCCAAGACTTTACAATGACCTGCCTGAGGAGACCAGGGCTGCAAAGTCTGTCTCTGCTTTTAAATCACTTTTAGAAAACCAATTTTTCAGGATTTAATTTGTTTTATGACATCTTAGCTTGTTTTTATAGTCTCTCTGTGTTTTATTGTTTTCACTCTTGGCGCTCTGGATTTGGTTCCTTGTGTTTTAAATGTGTTATTATATTTTTAACCACTCTTATATAGCACTGTGTTTTCAAGTGCTATATAAATGAAGTTCATTATTATAATGACAATAATTATTAGAATGATTATTATTATTAATAATAATAATCATAATAATAAATAGCTAATTTTAGTTGGCTTTGCCTAAGTTTAGGTATTAGGTGGTCAGAGATGGTTACGTGTGTTAACCCTGGGTGGATAGCCAATGTTTTTTACACAATGTGTGTGCATCAAAAACGTTACTGATTTTGGTTGGGTCACAGAAGCACATCTGATCTGAATGACATGACTTCTTCTGCTAATCGCTACCCATTTTCCCCTTGAAGCACAAGTGATCTTTCCACATTTCCTGTCCTAAACAAAGTCTCCTTTATAAAGACCTAAACAAAGACAAAATGGTACAACCACAAGCCCCTATTGTCGTGTGGCCTGAAGCTTTAACAAAAGTGATCTGATAAGCCCTGGATTCTCATGGCAACGTATGGCAGTAAAGACGAAACCCTGCGGGAGTCGGGAGGGGGGCGAGACATACATCACCAGTCACATGGAGAGATGGAACCAGCGAAGCATTGAACAGCACAAGTATTCAATTGTCCTTTCAAGTACTCCCAATTACACCTTTACCCATTGAGAGGAGCACCTACCCATGTATTATGTCTTTACACACGCACGCACGCACGCACACATGCACATGCAGGCATGCACGCACACATGCACATGCAGGCACGCACGCCCACACACAAACACACACACTCAGGTGCACGCACAAACACACCTACACACACACACTCACAGGCGCGCGCACACACACACGCAAACAGGACAACAAATAAGTGGGCTTCCCTCATGTCTCCGAGTGATGTTCTTCAGTCTTCAGGGTGGAGAGCAACAAGCACCAGAAGTAGCTGAGCTCTACATTTCAGGGTCAGATGCCATCGGCTTCCCATCGGCCTGCTTAGCGATGGCTCCATCACTTAGATGCTACACAGGTTGCCTGGAACGACCTCTGCGCAGCTTCTTCGAGGCGTTGGGTCACCTCATCGGACGCCATCCCTGGCCGTTCTTCATAGCTCCTCTGGTACTTTCCGCCGGCCTGGGGAGCGGGTTCTACCTCCTGGAGGACCGGTTGTCCAACGACATCGAGGAGCAGTTCACCCCTGTGCACGGACCGGCCAAGACGGAGAGGAGATACATCCGGGAGACCTTCCCGGAGGACGGCGCCGCGTTCTCCAGTTCGAGGCTGAGCACGGCCGGGACTTACGGGACTTTCATAGCCACCCACGAGAGAGACATCCTCACGACGGAGTCCCTTCAGGAGATCCTGGACCTGGACCTCGACGTGAGAAGCATGTCGGTGGAGACGGCCAACCGGACATTTCGATATGCGGATCTGTGTGCTCAGGCGGTGAGGGGAACCTGCTACTCCAACGATATCCTACGCATCGTTAACTACAACGCCAGCAACGTGGAACTCGTCAATTTGACGTTTCCGTGGTATTACGGTCGTTTCGGGAGGGTACCGCTGTACGCCAGTCTGGGGAGTGTGACTTTGGACAAGGGAAACGGGGTCGTTGGAAGCGCTGAGGCCGTTCAGCTACGTTACTTCTTACTGGGGGATAATGAGATGGAGACGGATCGTTGGCTGAAGGACTTTGTGGCTCTGATGTCCAACAAGTCCATGAGAACTATTCAGGTATTGCGACCACGTTGTCAAATGTTGAATGATGGTTATGTGTGTTGTGGTATTAAGTATTGTATCATTCTTTTCAGGTATCACACACAACTTCCAAGTCAATGCAGTGGGAATTTGAAAAGTCCCCCGCTTCAATCGTCCAGCTTTTCTCCATCACTTACGCCATTACCATCTCATTTGCGATTCTGTGTTGTTGGAGGTCAGTAACTCATTCATTCATTCATTCATTCATTCATTCATCAATGAATTCATTCAATCACATTTCAAAAGCACAAAACTATCAAAAGCAAAAGCGTAACTGCAACTATTTAACTGCGTAATTATTTTTCTGACATGTAGGTTGGACAGCGTGCGGAGTAAGGTATGGGTCGGGTGCCTCGGAGTCCTGTCCACGGGTCTAGCAGTGCTGTCCAGTTTTGGCACGCTGCTCTTCCTGGGCTCGCCGTTCGTCATGACGGTGGCGTCCTGTCCCTTCATGATACTCGGTACGGTTCTGACGACGGGACATCAACACGTCCAAAACCACCTGACAAATGTGTAAAAGGGAGGACCAGACTCAGACAGCAGATTAATACCGAAGAAAATAATAGCAAGAAGTGAATAACGGAGGCAGGATAATGTAGCGGCTGGGGGGTTTGACTTTCCGCCAAAAAGGTACCGGGAGTGATTCTCAATTTCCACAGCCTAACTGTAGACTTTACTGTAACTGTAGTCTTGAAATTGTGACTTTTGTTTACATTAAGGTATTGGAATCGACGACATGTTCATCATGATCTCCTGCTGGCAGAGGACCGAGGTGCTGCACAGCCCTCCCGACCGCCTGGCCGCTACGTACCGGCAGGCCGCCGTCTCCATCACCATCACCAGCCTCACCGACGCTCTGGCCTTCTTCCTGGGCTACTGCTCCCCGTTCGGCTCGGTCCGCTCCTTCTGCCTCTACGCCGGGATCTCCGTGGTCTTCTGCTACTTGTACAACATCACGTTCCTGGGCGCGTGCCTGGCTCTGCACGGCCGGAGGGAAGCCGAGAACAGGCACTGGTTGACCTGCGGCAAGATCTCGGAAGACCTCCCCCCCGGGAAATCGCGGGCCTTCGGCGTCTGCTGCATCGGCGGGAGCTACGATCGGACCACCGGCAGGGAGGAGGTCGACCCGGTGAGCTGGTTCTTTGAGAAGTTCTACGGACCGTTTCTGACACGTGCGTGGGCTAAAGTATCGGTGTGTGTGGTGTATGTTGGGTATCTGGCTGGCAGCATCTACGGCTGCGCCACCATGGAGGAGGGGCTTGACGTTAGGCATCTGGCCTTGGATGACTCCTACGTCGTCAGGTACTACGACAGCCAGAGACGGCACTTCTCCGAGTACGGCCAGAACGTAATGGTGGCCGTGAAGCAGCCGTTCCCCTACTGGAGCGAAGACGCGCAGGAAACCCTTACTTTATGTATTGCGGATTTCGAACACTTGAGTTACGTCAACAGCACGTCGACTTGGTTCCACTCATTTAAACGGTATGCAAACGCCACCGACCGCGACATTGGTTCTAAAGAGGGGTTTCTACGCCACTTGCCAGATTTCCTCAAACTCAACCCCATTTTCAGACAAGATCTCAACTTCAGCGCGGCCCGCCAGGAGATTCGCTCCTCTCGCTTTTTCGTTCAGACCCTTAACAACGCCGCCGCCACCGACAAGGAGACATTGCTCGGTCTGAGGAAAGCGGCAGAGCGATGCACAGTGGAGCTTTTGGTCTTTCACCCTGCGTTTATATACTACGACCAGTACGCCGTCATCATGGACAACACCGTGAAGACTATTTCAGTAGCCGCAGCCGTGATGCTGTTGGTCTCGCTGGTCCTGATACCGAACCCTGTATGTTGCCTATGGGTGGCCTTCGCCGTGTGCTCGGTCGTGGTCGGCGTGGCCGGGTTCACGGCCCTCTGGGGCGTCAGCCTGGACTCCATCTCCGCCATCAACCTCGTCATCTGCATCGGCTTCTCGGTAGACTTCTCCACCCACATCTCCTACTCCTTCGTCTCCAGCACAAAGCGCGACCCCAATGAAAAGGCGGCGGAGGCCCTGGCTCACTCGGGCGGTCCGGTGCTACAGGGGGCCGTGTCCACCATACTGGGGGTGTTGGTGCTGTCCGGGTCTGGAAGCTACATCTTCAGGACCTTCTTCAAGATCATGT
The DNA here is from genome assembly GCA_027122575.1 of Merluccius polylepis. NCBI lineage: Eukaryota > Metazoa > Chordata > Actinopteri > Gadiformes > Merlucciidae > Merluccius > Merluccius polylepis. The sequence continues at coordinate 14,504,017 of JAOPJH010000131.1, read as the reverse complement.
TTCTGGTAATCCTGTTTGGGCTGCTCCATGGCCTGGTGTTCATCCCAGTGTTTCTGACATGGTTTGCTGCATGCAGGAAATTGGGAGAATAATAATAATAATAAAAATACTGCAATATGGTCTGGCTCAACTGATTCCCACTGGGGCTACATACCATACCGTGTTTGGATACAAAATGTGTCCACCAAATGGCAAATGCAAACTATAATTACCTCTGATTAACTTTACATGAAGAATAGTTTCACCGATAACACAACTACGGCCACTGTAACATTCATCTATAATGTTATCGAAACGGTCTAAATAAAACGCTGCAAAACTCGACTTGTTTATATATATTTTTATTTATTTTTTCCAACTTAGCCATGACATCGCTGGAAGACCTCGTCAACCGATTTTTGCTAAACTGTGGATGTTTGTACAGCATAACTATACATCTATGTACAATTATATGATTTCATCTCATAATCATATATATACAGCTACATGACAATAAAAGGCCAATAAACATAAGAATGGAATCAACCTGTGTGGGCTAAATGAGAGCCAATGCCGAAAAGTGTTTTCCTACATGGATGATTATTAAATACATGGTATACCACAAGTCACCTTTAAAATAAATGTTGTCACGTTACAATCGTAAGCTTATTGAAGATAAAGCTGTTTATATTGTCATCTTCCCCAGTGCCTGAGAGCGAGCATATAGATACTATACATTGATAGCATTATAGCCCCCTGTGCACTTTTAACTATACAACAAAACATTGTGAGAACTTAATATGGGCAAGAGAATTACCTATAAACTAATGCAATGACCTTCAAAAGAGCTATGGAAAACTAAACTACATTTTTCTTGGAAGATTTTTTAAGAAACCTGGCTAAAACCAACAGCTTTGAAAAGCGCAGATGCCTTTTTAATTCCAACACCCTGTTTCTATGATCAACTTATTTGGTACATGGCGTCCTGAAAGCGGAGAAACAAAAAACAAAAGAAATTTGAAATACCTAGCCTTTACATACATTACATGAACAGTGTGCAATTACATTTCACACTTAAGTGCTGAGAGGTATTTTTCACTCAAACTCAATTCATACAAGGCCACTGTTAGAAACACCAGCACAACTCAAATTTGCAGTGTGTGTGTGTGTGTGTCATTGAGTGGGACACCGATGTAAAGACTGAAAACCAGGGAACTATCAAGTTTCAACGTTTCACAGTGGCCTGTTCACCGAATAGAAAGATTCAACCTACTTGTGCATACATACACACGCACAACAAAGACACATGTTTAAAAAGGAGAATGCTGTCCTGACTTGGTTCATACCGACTTGCCTATTTACACGACTGAGAACATCACCTCTCCTCCCTCCCTCCCTCCCTGTACAAATTATACATTCATCTCCACACATACAATGCACCTGAGCATTCAAATTGTGACCAACTCACGGACAAAGGGAGAACTCTTGTTAAATGAGCTAGGTAGATTTGGTGGGTCAACCGGTCAACCAGTCCAATGTTTTTACTGACCGACGGTGAAAAACACTGCGGTCTTTTCAAAATGGTGATCGACATTGGTTGCCGTGGTGATCAGGACTGTGGCACCCTATGCTTCATCTGCTAAGCTATTTTACGAGTACGCCGATTCAAAAGAAGAAAAAAAAAAGTACTTCCCTTGCCGGATGTAAAAAATGTTTTCTTGTTGGATTTCTACACATTCTGTTTGGATTCACTTTCTCGCACATTACAGACGTAGGATAACTGGCAATTCCTTTGATGTCATCACAAATATATCCTATGACATCATCATACCGCAGACAGAAATTGACATCATACAAAAAAACAATACAACTAAAAACCTAAACTGAAACACATGAACAGAACCCATGACCTATGAATCCCTGACCTCACTGTATATGAACACTCCCCCAGAGCTCCTCCCTCCCTCCCTCCCACCTCTCTATCCTCCAGCCCTGTCCCTCTCCAGGCCCTCCATCTCCCCCCACAGTACGGCTGCCCAGAGCTGGGGACACCTGGTCTCACTGAGCCTCCAGGGTCTTCCCCTCCAGCACCAGCTGGATCTCCTTGGCGTCCAGTGTCTCGTACATCAGCAGGGCGTCCGCCAGGTTCTTGTGCTCCTTGGCGTGAGACTTGAGCAGGGCCTTGGCACGCTCGTACGAGTCCTGGAGAGACACATGCACACACAGGTTGTCGTACAAGACTAGCTTTTAAGGCAGCTTGGTGGCTCAACCCACTAAAGCATTAACCACATAGGCAATACGCCTTCTCTCTTTCAACTCCCTGCATAAAAAGCCCAATTAAGACATACATCATTTTTTTAAGCTTTACTTACTATTTATCTGGTAGAGACCAGACCCCCCCCCCTACCAGGGATGAATTTTATTGAACATAAGTCACAGAAGACTTGGGTGGGATTTGAGAATTTAGAATGCACTTTGTTGAGCTGTACTACCTCTGCATCTCTGAGTTGTAACCATTTTGCACCAATAATAAAACAACTTACCTTGTGTCCTGATGTCTATGGCTACTCTTGTAATTACTCACATTTTTATATGTTTGATTTGATTGTTCTCAGCCTCACTTTCTGGCTTCGGATAAAAGCGTCTTGCTTGAGTGACTATAAAACAGTAAAAGGTTTGAGATTCAACGCCAAAACCGACCTTGAGTAGCTTCCTGATTTCCAGCTCCACTGCGGCCTGCGTCTCGGGGCTCTGCTTGGTCATGTCTTTGTAGGTCATCACGCCCAACTACAGAGAAACCAGAAGTGGAAAAACCAACATATTACGACTGTAATGTGTAATCAATAATGTGATCCATAACAGCACATACTGTACGTCAAGCATTATCCATAAAACACTGAGGAAAGTGGCAGTTGTGGGCCCTGAAAAGTTACCTTTTCACACATCCCAAATCTGGTCACCATCATCTTAGCGATGCTCGTAGCACTGTCAAAGTCGCTGGATGCACCTGAAGAGAGAGAGTCAGTCTTTAAATTCCCCTTTGAAAGGACATTTTAATTTAGTTTAGTTTTTTTAATATCACGCATCACTGTATTGCTTGGAAACATGAGTAACAAAAGCAGGCATCTGCCTGAAGAGATCCTTTTATGCTACAGGAAATGGATGTGCTTTGTAAATGACATTAGCTTAACCTAATTCACACCGTTCAGTTCAGTACATCCAACACATAATCAAGTTAGCTCCAAGCATGATAGGCAAACCATCACGGCTGCATACAGGCCATACCGGTGGTAATGTATTCTGTGCCGAATATGATCTCCTCTGCGACACGACCACCCATGCTGACGTCCATCTGGGCCAGCAGCTGGGAGCGGGTCTCACTCCACCGGTCGTCCTCCGGGAGCATGGACACCTGGGCCGGGAGAACAGGGGATGATGGTAGGACAGGAGGAGGAGGAGAAGTGGAATGTGATGGACGGGTGAAATTGAATAACTTCAATACAAAATACAACATTTTAAATAAATTATTCATCATAATTATGCATCTACAAACTCAATGTAAGTTTGGAAAATCATCTGCCAAATATCTTTATGCATCATGTATAAATGATACATGCTTATCCAAATTCTCATAATATCTGTTAAAATCGATCAGTATGATGTTTTCGTCACAACAGTCATACATGACATTAAGTGCAAGTGCATTCTTCACTTGTGTGGGGGTAGTAGTCTTGGCTTCATGAAGCTAGGTGGCTAGCACTGCTAGTGTGGGTTAGTGGTATTCATGAGGCTAGCTAGGTGGCAAGCAATGCTAATGTGGGTGAGTCGTCTACATAAAGCTAGCTAGGTGGCTAGCACTGCTAGTGTGGGCTAGTGGTCTTCATGAAGCTAGCGAGGCAGCTAGCGATGCTATGGTTAACCGTACATGTCCCAGGCTAGGTCCTCGGGGCATGATGGTGGCCTTGTTGATGGGCATGGCGTCCTTGGTGTAGAACGCCACGATGGCGTGTCCCGACTCGTGGTACGCCGTGATCTGCTTGTTCTTCTTGTCTATCTCTGCACTCCTCCGCTCCGGGCCTGGGAGAGGGGAGGAGGGAGACGATAAAGAAAGCGGTGTTTAAAATGTAGAAGGGATTTAGTGGGAAAGATCACATGACTGAGGGTTTAGTCAAGAACAACGCCAAGTTTAAGGTTAAATCAGACCGTTTCTCCTCTCTACAAGAGATAGAGGCAAACAGGGTCAATAGTCTCGTGGTTATGAGGGTTTGACGTCCAGCCAAAAAGGTTCTGGGTATGAACCTTCATGTCCCAATCAAACATCCAATGTAGGCATCCTTGAGAAAGATGCCCCAACCCCTACCTGTTCATTAATGACATGCATCTAAAATAAATTCAGTATTGTGTGTATAAAAATGGAACCAGTAATGAGTTTGTGACGCTGAATCCTCAAATAAGACGAACGCAAATGATTAGCATTAGCACTCAGTCAAATGAGCAAAGCAGCAGACACCGGGAGAACATCTCCTCTGACAGCAGCTCACCCATGAGGATCTTGTCCTTGGCGAACTCCAGCTCCTTCAGCGTGACCATATCTTTGCCGTCCACGGCCGCCTTCAGGGCTGCCTGGTTCACCAGGTTCTCCAGGTCAGCCCCAGAGAAGCCCACCGTGCCCCTGGCGATTATATTGGCCTCGATAGCTGGCAGACAACAGAGAATATTAACACGGGTTTGTTGAATACTCAATTCTGATTAATTCTGGTCAATTACGGCACTCTACGGTGTGTTATTTCTGAATAGCAGAACGCTGCTATGAATAACAGCCCGTTGCTATGGACACTAATTCCAACTGTAGAATCGAATCAAATTTTTAAGCGGAAGTAATAAAATCATTTTTGGTATATTTTGTATACCAAAAATATACAAATTATTGATTTCTTTAGTAAGTAGCCGTGTAATAAGTGAATCCAGCCGACCCTACCTGGGCCGACTTTAATCTTCTTGAGGTACCAGTTGAGGATCTCTGTGCGTCCCTTCACATCCGGCTTGGGGACGGTCACCTGCATGTCAAACCGGCCTGGACGGATCAATGCACTGTGGAGGAGGGGGGAGAGGATGACAACCATATAGAGCTCCATTAAAAACAGAGAAGCCATTTCGTTAGGCTGGAAAGAATGCAAGCTTGTTGCTAAACTAGTTATGTTTATCCATAAGCATACAGGCCTAAAGGTAGCCTCCCATATGATTAAGGATAAACATATCCCAGTAACTGCCCAGATGAGATGAATGAATTGAATAAATGGTTGTAAATGGGCAGATTATCTCTTGATATTTGTTCAAAAAAAGACAAGAACAGGAGTACATAGACATACTTATCCAAAGCTTCTGGAAAGTTTGTTGCTCCAATGACGATGACGCCTTCGTTTGTTTTAAACCTGCGACGATAGAAAAACCACTGCATTTATATAGCGCTTTTCAAGACACCCAAAGTGTTTTGAATAGAAGAGACTACTACTAATTTTAAATATCATCCTTTATTTTAGATTCTACCTTTCACACCAGAATAGGTAACAAATTACTAAATACATTTTTTTTTTTAACATAAAAAAAGCATAATGCTTTTTTGTTTTAAGTGTAATCCCAAGCATTAATCACACATACAAAGATAGATGGCTATAAAATTAAAAGGTATAAGAGGAAAAGCCAGGAATAATGAAAGACAGATAATGAGGCTAGAATCATGGCTCTGTTTAGAGAATGCGTACCCGTCCATCTCAGCCAGCAGCTGGTTGATGGTCTGTCTGGAGTAGGGGTGCATGGGAGACTCGATCCTCTTCCCCCCCACACTGTCCAGCTCGTCAATGAAGATGACACAAGGAGCGTTAGCCTTCGCCTCCCCTAGGGAAAGGCCCAGAAGGTCATTAACAAACTGTTAACTATTTATTAACCATCAGTTAACAACCAAAAGTTAATAACCATCATAAACCATCTATTAATTCAATCATTAACCAACGATGAACTACCAAGCCATCTGAACAAACTATATTGGAGGAATAATCATTTTATCCATTTTGAAATAGGTCATTAGAAAAAGTAATTATCGTTTCAAACTCTTACGCACTTTCCTTGTATGTTCGTACGTCCTTTAAACGGTAATTAAATAATACTTCCTATAGCATCTTAGCCTAGCTATCCATGCTGTAGACCAGAAAGGAGAGCTACACCTAGCAATTATGGTGCACTTAGAAACCTGTTCTATTGACATCCTTGCGGTACCGACAGTGATATATTGTTGTTTTACTTTCTACCGACAAATCTACTTATTGTAAGTCGCTTTAGATAAAAGTGTCTGCTACATGTCCTAAATGTGAAATGCAAATGTCATCGTTTAAGGCTTAAATGAAAAAAATCCACGAGAAGAAGATGGAGAAGCTCTCTCACTGAATAGGTTGCGGATGCGGCTTGCCCCCACGCCGACAAACATCTCGTCAAACTCGGACCCCGAGGCGTAGTAGAAGGGGACGTCTGCCTCGCCGGCAACCGCTCTGGCCAGCAGGGTCTTACCGGTGCCTGGGGGACCGACCAGGAGGACACCTGGGGGGTACGGAGGACAGGAGAGACGATGAACAACACAATACTCTTAAAACCTTGCTATAAGCAGGATCAGCAGTAGGAAGGATTGGGTTCATTGAGATTCCTCTGATTGATACTATATGCATTACTCCTGTTGTCATATCTTTAAATATGGTGGGGAAAAAAAACAGTGATGTGAAAAGGGGCACTGTGTTCTGTTTTGCAATTCCTTTTCTAAGACATGTGAACAACAACTATAAATTAAAAGTTGGTAATCATATCAATACACATATCAAACATATATGGTAGGCCCAAAACATTGATGTGAAAAGGAGCATTGTGGTTAATATTTGGCAGGAATACTGAATCCAAGACTTTAATTAACAAATGGATGAACATTCAAATTCAACAACAAAACGGTTGACAAAACAATAATTTATCTGAGACACATTGCCATTCAGATGGATTTTAATAGACTTTACCGTTCATTGATCCTTAAATGTAGTCTGCGGAATGACACGGTGTGCAGTGTACAACACCACATGACTCTATGGATGATGAATTATCAAGTGATCTCACCTTTGGGCAGCTTCCCTCCGAGGGTGGTGAACTTCTGGGGGTTCCTGAGGAACTCCACCACATCCTGCAGCTCATTCTTGGCCTCATCCACACCCTTGACGTGCTCAAAGGTCACGTTCTTCATCTGCACAGGGTCCACAGCCGAGTCGAGGCCTGATGTGGTTCGGAACCGCACTGTCCGAAATGGTTAGATTAAAAGTTCGGCATAGAATTAAAAAAATCACACCAAACGTAGCACGGCAGTCGTTCGTGGCTATGGGTTATTGTGTCTGTTTGGCGACACCGGAGGCATACCAACAAGACTCTTAGCAATAAGAGGTGGATTAAGCCAAACAAGCTGGGTTCACACTTAAAGGGAAACTGTCATGTTCGGCAATTTTCTAATACAAGACACAAATTGTGAAAAAAAAAAAAAAGAAAAATCACTCCAGTTTCCACAAAGCAAACAAACGGTTAGACCAATGGAGAATGCAAATTCCGGACCAATGAGCTCAATGGTCCAACATTTCTGTGGAAACAGAGTTGATGGTGTTTCTTCTTACAACATGCATATGAAGTGGTACTCTCTTATGTTAGAAGATAGCCGAGCGTGACAACCAACATGCCAAGCAAAAGGCTCTTCCAGAAGTCATCAGGGAGGCGCGTCTACATAGACCAGGTGTTAACTGTCAGCACTGTGGGTGAAACGAGGAGCCTTTACCCGATAGGAAGGGGGTCTTGGAGATGCCGTACAGCCCCACCAGTAGCAGGACCAGCAGGATCAGACGAGTCCTCCTCAGAGAGTCTGACAAGTGAGGGATAATGGAGCCGGTCATTATTTACAAAATAAACCCTGACGGGGTGACGCAAGACCCCGATGACCTATATCAGCATAAAAAGGTTTTTGGCCATATCGCCCAGCCCTATCGTGAGTGCGTGTCTACCTTGTGTGCGCTGGGTCATGGCCTGGGCCTTCATAAAGCCCTCGGCGAAGCCGCTCTTGAACGCATCCTGATGTCCGTCCACGATGTTCTTGCTCTTCAGCAGCCCCTCCAGACTCTCCACCTCCAGGCCTTTGTCCCGTGTCAGGAAGCCCTGGGGTGGAGGGAAGCAGCACTCGGTTGATGGTGTTGTGGATGATAATAATGATAATACCAGTGTGGTAGTGGTCATGATAATAGTAGAGTTCAAGATAGTAATAACATACACAATTCTCCGCATCAGTAAAGTGGTGTTTCATCCAAGCAGAACGAGAGGGTTGTGATATTAAATGAACACAAGATGGCAATAGCATAAGAAAACGGAACGTAATTGACGATAAAACACAATAATGTTTTTTTTTTAAATCAATATTATCCTGATCGCCACAATGTACTTAATAATTTGTGTACAAATAATGTATACATACTTTTTAAATGGATAGTTCATTATTTGACCCTTCACCCAGAATCAAGAATTGTGCTCACTGTTAATAGTGGCGGACGTGGCAGAGGGAGAAGAGCAACATGGAGATCAAATTTCAGTTGAGGTGTGGGGGTGGGGGGGGACTGAGGGGAAGATGCGCATGCACGGCGCACGTTGTGTTTGTTGACGAGACGAGACATGGCAAAGTTTGTCTCAAAGAAAACTACAACTGTAGAGGTGGGGGGTGACGTTGTGTTTGTTGATGAGACATGGCAGTTAGTCTCAAAGAAAACTACAACTGCGCCAGTATGGCAACATTTTGAATTTGAAGCCGGCGAAAGAGGTACGCTGAAAAATGTAGATGAGGCAACAGTTTCTCAAATTGCGCTAGGCTGAAGTCTAATTTTATTTATTATTTTGATGTTTAAACTTTAGAAGTTGAATGGTTGTGAGAAATGAAAAAAATATGTGTCACTCAATTGTTCATTGTTGATTGCTATACTCTCTTCTTCTTATTTAGAGTAGCACAGTGTATTTGCATAACCGCACCCAAATCTGGAGTGGCACCTAGTGGTAAAATTCGGTATACCGGTCCGGTGTTTGGCTTAAAATACAATTATCGTGATAATTTTTCATACAATTATCGAGACACAAAATGTAATTATTGTCCTAACCCTAACTATTGGGGCCCTGACGATGTTAAAGGTAAAAAATTGCCTCTATTGGAAGATTTCACAGAATCAATGTGTTATTAAAGGCATCCCTTCGTTTCTCATCAATCATTTACCTTCATGAAGGACGGTGTGAAGCTATCTGACTCAACAGGACGCTCAAGGGACAACTGTCTTCTGGTTTTGCTCTTCAAGGTTTTAAATCCTCGGCTCTGGGTGCAAACTGTACAGCAAGTACACAGCGTTAATAATAGTATGAGAACGTTTTGTAGAATCATTCAGAATCATTTCACTTCGCAAAAACTCTATAAACTAAACTATAAACTTTCACAATTATTGCAAGACAAGACATCCATAGGAATGATACTGGAGGTGTACTGTCTTACTCCTGTACCTGGCCAGAACTGAAGGTCTGTGCAAACAGATTGAAGAGGGGAGGGATGCTGCCGACAGAAGACATGAGGGGCCGAGGGTGTCATCAGACCATAAAAGCCTAAAGGATGGAGGGGAAAAGTTCTTATTACACAGTCCTGTATTAACAATATCATATGTTATTATTGTACATGCATTACATGATGTCAAATACATACAAATACATTTTATTCATGTTTAAATCAGGTTTATTTTGAGGACACATTTGCCAACTGGAAAAGGTCAAGACTGTCTGAATGACACCATGCAGTGGCATATTCAATTATCAACGTTAAATTATAAACAAAACAGCGGCCAGCATTTCTAGTTCAGGGAATCGTGTTGGCTGAGGTAAAGGATTCCAGAATGAATCTGTGCTCCTAGAGTTATAGCTGCATAGCACTGATGCCCCTGTGTTATGTCACATGAGAAAAGCCATGTCAGTGTTAAAGTGGTAATCTCGTAGATTTCCGTCACACCTATGGCGATAAGCGGTAATTGCAGGTGTGGTTTTGGACCTCACTTCCAGGGCTTCCCAGAAATCCAAACACCTCGCCTGTGTGACGTCAGTCAGTTGGCAGTTGGCCCCTGCTAGCGACGCTAGCAGAGACCTGAAAAAACAGTACGCCGCTTCACACACAGTAGCTCCGTCTACCCTCTCTGGCGGAACTACCAGTGCAGGGTGATGGAAAACACGCCACTATCCGTGCGCCACTTTTTTCACATTTGTTTGCAGGAAATTCACCACCGATACTCAGTTTGTAACATTTATAATGCAAATGCCAGGGGTTTCATCAGTGGGCCAGAGGCTCAATCACCATTGTGCACCTCACCGTGCTTGTTAGAATAGAACGAGTGTGTGGAGATATGGGACGTCCTCCAAGCTGCAGGGCCGGTGGGTGCGATGGACGCTGCGTGTTGGCTGAGGCAAGGTAATACATCGTTTACAAGGTCATTCAGCTGTCGGTCTCCCAGGTCCGAGAGGCCAAACTCCCGCAGGCTCCACACAGACTACTCACAAACAGGCATGCATATACACGCACACGCACACGCACACGCACACGCACACGCACACGCACACACACACACACACACACACACACACACACACA
>JAOPJH010000131.1:14477011-14487467 GCA_027122575.1 Merluccius polylepis | reverse complement strand
ACACACACACACACACACACACACACACACACACACACACACACACACACACACACACACACACACACACAATGTGTAGATATTAGTTATGGTTTAAGGACATGGTGCAAACTCGATGTATTGTACATACGACATTTACATTTGAGTAATTTTGCAATCTTTTATCCAAAGCCAATTGTGAGAGGTGACAGGACAATCAAAATTGGAGAAACTCCAAGAATTCCCAGTGCATTCACGACAAAGTTTCAACAAGTGGACATAGTTGTTGATCGTTTGGGGAATGCGACAGAAGATACACGATCATAATTGGGGATACAGTCATGTAACGACAGGACACAGTACCTCTGTAGAGTGGGAGACCGACTGTGGCACATGCTCCTTGTGTTGGCTAGGTTTGACAGACGCCGCGCTGTAGCTTCCCACCGAGCTCTTCAGAGAGTGGAGTACGTTGATCAGATGGCTCAAGGGGACCGTCACCTGGAATCATGGCGTTGTCATTATGTATGCGATTAAAGTTGGACAAATTGACAAATGTAAACCGACTTGGAGGCAAGCACATCTGGCAGATGTTGATGGCTGGTGACGAATTCTTGTTGAATACTTTTTGATACTTTATGATTCTGTAACGTATTCTTTTATTTTCATGTAAAGCGTTATGTGTATGTCTGTTAATGTGCTGCTGCCTGTCTCGGCCAGGACGCTCTTGTAGAAGAGATGTTTAATCTCAATGAGACTTTTCCTGGTTAAATAAATGTTAAATAAAACATTTAGAAATAAATAAAACGACACAAGTGATGAATGTCACCAAAACAGGTCGCCCTCGTGTATACACAACATGTCATGTATGCCTTGCACTTTGGTTTGGCCAAGACTATATGTTAAACACACTTATGTACTGATGGTAATCAGTAATCAAACATAATCTACGTAGGCTTTGTAAATACAACACTTCCCGGCGGTGGGACACGTAATGTCTGACACGTACAAAAGTTAGTTTGGCGAATATGTACGTAGTGCAATAGATGGTGTAAAAGAATGGCAACACCACAGCTGTCAACTACTATACACACTTAGTTAGATGAAAACATCACATAACAGTGTCATTATGTGCAATAACAGCGAATTAGACACAGCTAGCAAAACATAAGCTAACGCCAGAGGGCTAGCTCCTCTGACCCCTGCCAAAACACAAACATCATAATAAGTTCACCTGTGGCTGAACTGTCATCGACAGGGAAAACATCGTTTAAGTTTCAGTGGCACTGGACTGCCGTTGGGTTTTGCACATGGACGTCTCTCTGTTGACACTTCGGCGTTTCCACAGTTTATAGCAGTCTTTAAGGAGACAATTTGGAGCGGACGTGACGACACAGAACGCTACGTGACCGGATATTGCATAATTTTTGCAACACATAAGAACACGAAAGCAAATATTGAGCATTTGCTTTCGTTTTCTTATGTGTTGCAAAAATTATGAATGGCAATTATTTTATCAACTATTATTCCTTATTGACAATAAAAAATAAACATTTGCCATAAATGTATATTGGTTGTTAGGCTACTAACAACCTGGTATGGTAATCAATGAAAAAAACAGTCTTCAATTTCTTTATTTAATTTAAAACAAATACAAAATACGCTACTTTCATAATTTAATAACAATAATATTAATATATTATATTGCACAATGATATAACACTGTTCTTAAAGTCTATGGCAGACTAAGTAGAAATATGGATTTATGAACTATGGATTGAAGCACCCGCATGCTAAGAATTATCTTCAGTCCATAAACAGAATTTGCTCTGGCATTACCCCGTTTGTTTTTAAACATTATCCAGTTGTTATTTTTTTACATATTGTATGTAAAACATTCAAAATGAAATGTAGGCTCTATTGGTTTAATATTACAAAAAAGCTTGATTAATCAGGTCCAGCTATAGGCCTACTATTCTGTCTTATTATATGAGTAAAACTCCTTTATGTGACATAAAACTACAGTTGGTCAAGGGGCAATAGAACAGTTTCGAATGCGATTTCCATTTTCTAAATCTATTGCAATAAAGTCCCTAAACCAATACCAAGTAGCTGTATTTACTTAACCATTAACATATTACTTCTGAAACATCTCTTAAAGGAGTCATATCCAACCCAAGGTGCTACATAAAATGTAAAATACAATGTATATCGGTGATTGGTATACAATGTATATATCTCTTTTCTGATTTTTTCTTTTGCTTCAACATGGCTGTTCATCATTCCTAGGGTGATGGCATCCTTCCAACAGTCATGTAACATCTCCCCTCATGTGAGTAGGACGAGCACTCCTGTGTTTCAAAGGCATATTCAGCTTATTTTCCTAGAAAGAAACAGCAGTTGAAATACAAAGTTAGTATGTATGGCATTCATATAAATATACTAGCATTGCTTTCAGCAAAATATACCAATATCATTGATATAAGTATATTTTTGTATTTTTGGTAGATACAATATCTGTATTGCATGTATTTGGCTAGAACTGTATTGTGCTCACCTTCTTCTCCGCTGTAAGTATAGTTGAACTAGCCAATGGGCAACTAGAGGCCAAAAGGTAATCAATACTGCTGTGATTGGAGAGAAGGGGAAAGGCCACCACAGATATTTCCGGAACTGCAAAACAGGAAGTTAGATTTATTATTTTTAAGGAAATCTGAAGGAATATTATTAGAAATATTGTGGAATTGTATTGAGAAGAAATTCTGGACAGTGGAAATTTACTTTAATAAACTTGCGTGTCAGGGATGAGACTTCTTCCTGCCTTGGCGATGGGGATCTTGACTAGAAGCAAGAAGGAAAACCGAAAAAACTGTTGCTCATTTCACAATTTAAACCAACAGTTGCTTGAAGAGATTGATACAATGGAAACGTTATTACAACATTTGTTTTCATTTGACAAAATAATACAAAATAAGCAGATTGTTATTTTTTTGGTTGACAACTGTCTTTCACCTGCGAGACGGTCAGCACCTCCAGCGTGTGTAGCCTTTGTAGCACGCTAGCCATGTCCTCTTGTAACCTAAGCAACGCAGTAGCTATCTGCTCGTTGACGTTACCCATGGCAACGCTTCCGGAATGTCCCCGTGCAGAGATGCAGCGACAAGCGGCGTCCATGTTGACACACAGCTGAGAGCCACAGGAAGTCCTCGGAGACAGGGACCCTGAAACAGGTGACACACATTGGAGTATGTGACAGCTCAAAAAGGGGAGTGGTTAGTAAGGAAATATATATATTTGACTGGTTTGGATATATAATTTCATTTCATTTCATTTCAGTTCATTTACTATACAAAAATCTATGAGGCTAGGTGAAATGGAGGCAAATTGGCACATTTAGTTCAATTTGCTCAAAAGTGTGTCATCGTAGGACAAACACAGGTGTCACTTGTCATAACACTTATTATACACCTCTGTTTGTCCTACGATGACACCTCTGTGAAAAGGGTCTATTGCAGTAAAAAAGCATCTATGAAAACAAGTTCTGTCTTCGGACAGAGACAAAAACAAAAATGAGTGAAAAAAAAAATAACATTAAAAAAAAAAAAATTGCCTGACGTAGATTGCTGATTCATTCGTCCACCGTTGTAGTCTTACCTCTCCCTCTCCTTGATAAGGAGCTCTGGGTTCGGACTGTACCAAACTCATATTCAAGAAGGGGTTGTCCGAGGTGTGCGACATCCTCCTGTGCTTTTAAAGTTGTTAATGCCTCTTCAACAAAGTCCCTTCGCCTAGCGGAGGATTTTCTGGATCCAGACGACTGGATTGAACAAAAATGATAAAACAACTTGTCTGAATTACATCTAACAGTGCTGCAAAGGGTATTTTCTATTTGTATTACTACTAATACGTCATTATAAGTGTACGTACTAACTACTTACACACTATCTTATCAACCTACCTCTTCCATAGCCAGATGTTCCATTGAATCACAGAATTCTTCATTATCTGAGTCTGTTGTTCGGTGGTTTTTCTCAGGATTGACACTACTGTTATCTGTGAGTATGCAAGGGAAAGATATGTACATAAACACAGTGTGCATGTCATACAAATTTAAATACTTTTGTCAGTATTGAAATCTTTCCATTAGCGTAACACAATTCACATATGGTGAATTATGTTACTCACATAATGGTAGTCCATGTGGTTTGTGCCGTGTTTCCACTACATGGTACTGCTCAGCACGAGTCGACTCTAATCGACTCTCTTTTGGTACCAAGTACTTAGTTTTCCACTGCAGACAGTACCCCATCAGTGTAGGCAGGATTCTTAGCTGATCGCCATAGCGACGGTCAGCAGTGTTGTCACGTCACTTTTTAGTATCGTCTCATCTCGCTTGGAACCTCGACCGAGGTGATACCAAAAAAAAGGTACCAGCAGGTATTATCCACAACTTTTGCTAATGGAAAACCAATCCAAGCGAGTCGACTCCAGTCAAGCGGTGGAAAAGGGGCATAAGAGACTCACCACTCTTACGACCGCTGATGTGCACGTGGGCGCTTCTCCGTGCACGTGGCTCCAGGGAGGCCAGCTCCTCTTCCTCCGGCTGGCTGTTCAGAGAGCCGTGGAGCCCGTTGGTGATGGAGGACACGCTGGGCTCCATGCTGCTCACTGACCACCTGCCCTCCTCCCATACCTGTAGCCTAAGGTTGGTGCTCCTCCTCCTCTCTGGGCCCCCGGAAGCAAACCATATAAGGACATAAGGAGTAAACAAAGGAGAGAGAATTGGATGAAGAACAACAATTTGAATCGCAGAACAAAACGCCCCCCCTAGAAAACCCTGTAGAGTTGTAAGCATGTGTGTGTGTTAGAAAATGACAATCCTCAGGACACAAAACAGCCCAAAAATACTACCCTAAAACTACCATGGGGTACCTTTATCTTCCTCCTCGTCCAACTCCTCCTCCTCCTCCTCTTCGTAGTCCTCTGTATTGTCTCCATAGGAATTCTCCTCGACCTCACTGATTTCTGAATCACTACTTTCCTTGTTTCTGAACACTTTGCTGCTATTCTCTATGCTGCTGTAGTGCACATCCACATCACTGGTGGCCATATTCTCTCTGCTGTTGTGTTTATCCTCATCACAGATGGCCAAGCAGAGATCATTGGTTGTTTGTCGGTCGTCTCCTCCTGGGTTCTGTATATCCTCCCACAAATCCCCGAAGCCTGAGTTGGGGATTTGATTACTATTGATTACCTATCCATCTACTATTGGAATAAAAGTAACAACATTTTTGCAGCTATCTCTACAACGCCAGCCAAACACAGCACGTAGCCTACCACCTACAACGAAGGGCTTCTCTATAAACCACATTTGAAATCAAAGGATGAAGCATGCATAGCATAGCAAAAACAGACCGATCGGCAGCACTCTAAAGAGCTAATGAAGAACACTTAACACGTCACAGACAACACAGGACATTTTCATTATTCTGCTTAAACCATCAAGCGTTACTCTAAATGAAGCAGAGGGCAGAGTGCACACTTAGCTGTCTCGCACTGCCTTTTAAAGGCCTGTAAGGCCAGACTGAAATGAACATTGAGTTGAAGCACTAAAAAGGGTGTGTGGGTGGGGGTGGGCGGGGGGTGGGGTGTGTGTGAAGGGCGGTCAACATGCTATCGCTAACCAGCAAAGACTTGCCTTCCATCACAGGTTTTGGCTTTCTGAGCTCATCTGGTGGGGGAAAGAAGACATGCAAGATGAAATGGGAATTACGACCCGAGCGCCTCTCTCCGCTGTAATTAAACCTGGACGCATGCGGTGTGCACGGATGGCGGAGGCCTAACGTTTGAGATGTATATAGTTGTGATATGCTTTGATCATTTACTTATCTGCATTTCTACTCGTATTTTGTTCTATTTTTATGTTTAATAGAAATCCAATGGATTCCCCAATTCAAAGGATTACACAAGAATATACATTTTTGTTTTCTTTTTCTTACGCATCGTAAGGTTAAATGTTATCAATGTTTCTGTTTATCCTCCTCCTCCTCCTCCTCCTCCTCCTCCTCCTCCTCCTCCTCCTCCTCCTCCTCCTCACCTGCACAACCGGCGAAAGGTCGTGTGTAGGCTCTCTTGTCCACCTCATTTTTTTCCTCCTGATTTCCGCCTCCGTCGACCTCAGCATAGAAGTTGCCCAGCTTCTCCACCAGCTCTGACACCTCCTCCGAGATGGGCATGGTCTCCAGAATCTGAGAGCACAAAAACGTGATGATTCGTTGTAGGGGGGAAAAAAGGTGCATGTACATTTTATTTAGCGAGTTTAGTTGTGAGTGTAGATTGTCTAAAGTGATCAAATAAAAACAATGATTAGATTTACACAATAGCACTTTCAACTTTTAGCTATTAAACATGTGTATTTGTTTATTTAGCACGCCTTCTTGAAAAAGTATTACTCATTATTTTCCGTCTCACAATCATTTATATATGCCTACTATTAATACTAATTAAACCTATTTATGTTGGTACTCTCCATTCACACACTATCCTTCTCTCATTTCTAGGATGAGGATTTAGAAAGAGATATAGACAAAAATGTAAAAAACATCAAATCCTAAATCAACATCATGATGTCTTCTCTCTTCAATTCCAAATACGTTTAAATTAGGCGGTGAAAGGAGAAGCCTTTTTATTCAACCTTAATGATGGTGTGTCAGAGTTAACACTGAAAGGGCATACCAGTTGAATGTCGTCAACGTAATTCATCATGGCTTCCTCCTTCGTCATATTGCCTAAAGAGCTCCAGGCATCCCTGCCAAGAACCAAATATTCACAGAAATACGTGAGCGACATGAGCAGATGTTACACACAGTCCAGTCTCTCTTAATGCAGAGGGTGGGGGGCAGGAGGTAGCGCTGTGGCTGGGGTGTTTAACACCCAGCCAAAATATACTGGGTTCAATCCCCAATGTCTGCAGCCTGTAAGCACACTTGTGCAAAATGCCTAACCCTCTCCACGTTTCTGAATTTGCTGTGAGTCACATTGGATAAAAGCGACTGATGAATGACTAAAATGTTAAAAAATAACATAGAAGTCTCCTAAAAATTGGCATGGATATTAAACTAATGAAGACATTTCTCATATACTAAATTATTATATGTTTATTTCTGGCCTCAGGGAATACAGATCTGGTCATTAATATCACACAGAAAGCCATTACTAACACTACTGCAGACCCCTGGCTACTTTATGCACAAGAAGGGATCCATTATTGATGAAGATTGGCTATTACCATCTATTACAATCGCTCCTGCCTCTTGTGTAGGAAACAATACAATAAATACAACAATCAACAACACACGGCACACAAAAACACATAACATAACATAACAACTCTTTTGCTTTAGTCTTCCCTCTTCATTATACAATTTTCGAAACATGCTTCTAAAACAGCAACTATTGCTCTTGGATACAAACAAGATTGATATATTTTCTATATTTGTTTATTTTTTCTTGTTTTCATTCTTTCTGTTCTTTCTTGTAATTTCTACTACCGTCCTGCCCTTTCTGCTGTCACACCCACATTTCCCATGGTAGTATCTTATCTTATCTTAGCTCCCAGTCAGTTTTGTAGCTAATTTAGCTAGCTGAGAAAATGTAGCTAGCGGCCTGGCACATGACTCACGCACATAACTGAGCAAACGTATGTTCGTAAGCTTAAAGTGTGCTTACCATTTGGCTTTCCCGCGACTGTCCCAGAAGCCGATGGGCCTGGGGATGTTGCAGGGGCCCAGCGTGGCCTGCTTATAGTAGCTGTAGAACATGAGCATCATGTTGTCAGAGGGCTGGTATGGCCCTGAGGAAGGAGAGCGGTTACATGTATCATTAGAGCTATCATCATCATCATCATCATCATCATCATCATCATCATCATCAGCAGCAGCAGCAGCAGCAGCAGCAGCAGCAGCAGCAGCAGCGGGACTCACCGGTCAAGTACTCTTTCTTGACCTTGTAGGCGTCCAGCACTGGCGTGGTGATGCCGGTCATCGTGCCGATCATGCTGCCCAGGCCCAGGTTGATGAGCATGAAGAAGAACATGACCGACCAGAAGGGCGACGCTGGGAAATGAGTCATGGCCTCGGTGAAGGCGATGAAGGCCAAGCCTGTACCCTGGACCGACTGTAGGGGGCAGAGTACAGGAAAACCAATGGATGAAAAAGCAAGAGGAAGAGGCATCTTTGACAGACCTAGCAGCCATCTTGGTTCCATCTTTGTTTCTAAACGCTAGTTGGGTGGGGCAGACTTCTGCATTCAGTTCCCCCCACCGAAAAGAGTAGAACCAAGATGGCCGCTAGGTGAATAAGGCCCATTGAGGTCACTCTATAAGGTTAGGGTTTGTTGTACCTCTCTGATGTTACCAACGAATCAGCAAGTGTTCACCTTAACTCGGCGATCGTCGACTGGATCCGCATCTAGCAACTACCTTATTGATCCCACATACGAACCGAGAGCTAACATTACACATTCTAGGTAAAGCTTGCTGATTGGTTGGTAATGCAGAGAGTTTTTTGCATAAACTACTCTATTCTTTAAAGGTGCTGTAGGCAAGATTTTTAGACCTCTCCCAGCTCATTTCTGACCAATCAGGACATCTCTTCCACATCTTGCCTGTCACAGGTGCGTGAATGCAACACTTCTCAATGGTGGAGAAACGTAGGGAGGGAGGGGGAGCAGAGAGGGAGGGTTTCAAAATCTCGCTCTCTTCTTCTGCTCTTTTCTGCTCGCTCTCTTCACAAAGCTCAAACTGTGACACTAGACACACATGACAGGTTGAAACTAGCTTACCTTGTTGAGCTCATCCTCCAGAACACACTGATCCAGACCCAGCTGGGTGAAGCTGCCCTCCTTCACCGTCTTGATGACGGCGTACATCTCGGCGTAGTCCGACGGGGACACATGGGAGAAGTTGATGTGCGGTGGGATGAGGTCGTGACTGAGAAGGTTGGAGTTGAGGTAACCCAGGATCTTCTCAGAGTTCCTGACCGACGAGAGAGGAGAAGAAGAAGAAGAAGAAGAAGAAGAAGAAGAAGAAGAAGAAGAAGAAGAAGAAGAAGAAGAAGAAGAAGAAGAAGAGGTAGGATCAGGCATCTTGCTTGTCAAACACCCTCGCCACTAGACTATTCTGCCCCTGCCTTCTGGTGGTAGGAACCCCAGAGGAAAAAATAAAACCTGGTGTGTGTGTGTGTGTGTGCGCGCGCGTGTCAACTTACTCTGTGACACACTTCTCGTTCATGATGTTGGCCTTGAAGCCCAACACGGCAAACACCACAAGCGTGGCCAAGATGGACGTCATGAAGTTGATGACGGACACGAGCACGGCATCAAAGTGGCAGTTGTTATCTATCTTGTTATAGCTGGAGAAGGCGATGACCCCCCCGAACCCCAGGCCCAGGGCGAAGAACACCTGGGTGGCCGCCTCCCTCCACACCTGGGGCTCCAGCATCTTCTCCAGCTGCAGGACACAGGGGTGAAAATGTTTGGTTTTCGGAGGACGGAGCTAGGTTAGCGGTGCTAGCAACATGACGTGGAACCATTAGTAGAATGAAGACTTGAAGTGTCAGTGAACTCAAAATCACGTCTTAGCATGATGTCATACGTAGCAATCGATGCCATTTTGCCGCTGTTACTAAAATATCAATAACATCCTAAAATCCGATGTTTTTGCCGGTCTCCGCCAAGCAGTTTGTTCCACTCTGCTCTGATCTTCGGTCCCTGCGTCTGAGAAAGTTAAGCATCTGGGACACTTATAGTTTGACAACATCGCTCATTATAGCGCTCACACTCAACAACGTGCACCAGCTTAAAAAAAAACCTCCCCCCTCCTTCCTAGAAATCTCTTTTAAAACACTTTAAAAAAAAAATCTCATAGTGTTTGAATTTGAGCCGATACAGGGGGGGGGGGGGGTTACACTTACACTTTAAGTCTCACCTTAGGAGTGAACATGTGGGCGATGCCGTCCACTGAGCCCTTCAGCATCAGTCCGCGGACCAGGAAACAGAACAGCACCACGTAGGGGAACAGAGAGCTGAAGTACATCACCTGTGGAACAGGTACAAGAATAAACATAAAAAATAAAAAGAGCTCAATAATATTCACTATGATCACAGTTTCTCTTCCAATCTTCAAAATCTTCAAAACGCCCCAAAAACATTTGAAAAAACCTCAAGAATATGAATTATTGATGATGATGATGATGGTGATGATGATGATGATGATCATCATCATCATCATCATCATCATCATCGTCATCATCGTCATTAACAGTTTCATGGCATCTGCTCTACGTTGAGTAATCCTCCGCCATCCCCCAAAGGCTATGAAATAAAAATTCTCCATGTTGTCTTTAAAAATAGAGATTGTCCATGTTGTATCCTTTCAGTTTCTCCCCCCTACGCGGGGGGGGGGGGGGGGGGGGGGGGGGGG
>JAOPJH010000131.1:14224617-14235839 GCA_027122575.1 Merluccius polylepis | reverse complement strand
GTGTGTGTGTGTGTGTGTGTGTGTGTGTGTGTGTGTGTGTGTGTGTGTGTGTGTGTGTGTGTGTGCGTGTGTGTACAATACTTCACATGTTGATTGAGCAATTTGTATGCTTCCATATCCGTCTGTTCCCGAGGGTTTGGATCAGTAAGACGCTGCAGCAGGTAAACGGGTGAATGTCCACTCTGGCGGTGATGTGCTAATGCAGCCCACCTGGACTCATGTCCTTGGTTACCAAACCGGCCCCTAGCAACCGAGCAAACAGGACCCAACAGGAGGATGTCTGAGGTCAACTTAACAAACCACACACAAGCGTGAGCGAAGACAACTTCCTCAACACATTGCAGACAACACATGTTACAGACAACATGTGACAGACAACACCTTACAGACAACACATGTTACAGACAACACCTTACAGACAACACAACACGTTACAGACATGTTACAGACAACAACACGTGACACCAAATGAATGTGTGTTTCCACACGTCTGGACACCCAGTCATAGAAATATTTCAGTTTCAGGTTTGTGGTGAACGTCTGCTGACATCATGAGTCACATGACGTCGTTAGTCACATGGCATTAGTCACATGACGTAAGTCACTTCCTTCCTGTCCACACCACAACCTGTGAACACACTATGAAGTATAAATAGTTGTCTTATCGCGCTACTGTGTGTGTGTGCTGCGCAACGTATTTGAGTTGAATTTTTATCTGAGATATTTTACCAACCATGACTTCCTGCTTCACACACCGCTGGTTGTCATTAGTTACTGGTTCTGTTGTCATGAGTTACTGGTTCTCTGAACCAACAGCAACCACAGCACAAAACACGCTGACTGCAATTTGTCCCTTTTGTTAGTTTTACCCCCCCCCCCCGCGCGCGCTCCTCCGCCGTCTCGCACACAAACCGACGATTTAAGGTTGTGTTGTTTTATTTATTTATTCGTTCATTTTCATCTCGTAATCCCACACCCAGCAGCAAACTGTTAGCGACGGCCTCAGATGCCGCTGGCGCCGCACAATGAACCAGTTTCACTGTAGCGGTGGCAGCACCATGATAGCCTCACACACACACACACACACACACACACACACACACACACACACCCCTCGGTCTCCCCCACTGTGGAGGCGGTCTTTGGTCTCACAGCGGCGGACTGTGGTCTTAACCTGACATGCTCACAGAATCCTGATTAGTTTTCTCTAAAACTTTCATTCATTTCAAAGCAGGGAGCCGCAGACTGCCAGCTTTAAAGTGCTCTCCAACGAGGGGGGAGAGGAGGGGGGAGGAGATGGGAGAGGAGATGGGAGAGGGGATGAGAGGAGCAGGGAGGAGAAGACAGAAGAGAGGGGGATACATAGAGAGGGCCGGTGGGGGGGGGGAGAGGAGAGCAAAGGAGAGAAGAGATGCGGAGAAGAGGGGAGAGGAGATGGGAGGAGAAGACAGAAGAGAGGGGAGACATAGAGAGGGCCGGGTGGAGAGAGAGGAGGCGGGAGAGGAGGTGGGAGAGGTGGAGAAGAGGGGAGAAGGAGATAGAGAGACAGATAGAGAGGGGGGGGGGAGAAGGAGAGATGAGAGAGGACAGATAGACAGATAGAGAGGGCTGTGGAGCGTGGAGAGGAGAGCGAAAGGAGCGAAGATGGGAGAGGAGAGGAGGAAGGAGGGGAGGAAGGAGAGGAGGAAGGAGAGGAGGAAGGAGAGGAGGAAGGAGGGGAGGAAGGAGGGGAGGAAGGAGGGAGAAGATGGGCGAGGAGTGGAGGAAGGAGAGGAGGAAGGAGGGAGGAAGGAGAGGAGGAAGGAGGGGAGGAAGGAGAGGAGGAAGGAGAGGAGGAAGGAGCGAGGTCGTTCTGCGACCGCTGAGCTAAAACCACTTCCAAATTTTTTTTTCCTCGTTTCCTCTGCTTCATAAGTTTGCCCTCGCCGCCTCGCGGCCAAAGCAATCTGGGGTCCGTTGCCGTGGCGACCTTCTCCCCTTCGGCCTCGACGCGAACGCGCCGGGGAAACAGGAAATGAACGCGTCGGCTCGACAAAGGTCAACCGATTCAGATGAATGAGGGGGGGGCGTATGGGGGGGGGGGGGGTAGTAGTAGCAGCAGGTCAAACAATATTTCACCAAATGTGTGCATGGGGTTTGAAAATGGCCGCTACTCGGCGCTCTTCAGTCGGAGCCTCAGACCGGGCTTAGGATTCGTCCTCCCAGAAGGACGAATCCAATAAGAGGAAATCGCGGCGCCGCGGCGCTCCTCAGCCTCTTCAGAGACAATATTTGAGCTATATTGCGATATTACGCTGACTCAAATGCCAGCCAGGATCCTCCGTCTGATACCCGATGCTTCGCTATATCACCCAGACGTCCGTTGGGTGGAAGGATGCCGGGCCGCGCTGCGAAGGAGAGCGGCGTCCGTATTAACAAAAAGTGGTGTCCGAAAAAACCCGATCATGTCTATAATAAAAGACCTCGTCACTCACTCACTCACTCACTCACTCACTCACAGAAAGGATGGAAGGATTAACAGCGATGACCTCACGTTTCTTTTAAACTGCGCATTTCTGCGTATCGCTAGGCGGGAGGGAGGGAGCGGCGCCCGCGTGGGCAGGAAGTGGTTAACCTGGGCAGGAAGTGTGCCCACACAGCAGCCGAGCGCTGCCAGTACTGAGGCTGGCCATTGATTTCCAGTCAGTCAAGACGATCCCAGCTGCCATGTTGGTTGGGTGGTAGGAAGTGGTGGTGTGTGCGTGTGTGCGTGCGCGTGTGTGTGTGTGTGCGTGTGTGTGTGTGCGTGTGTGTGTGTGTGTGCGTGCATGTGTGTGTGCGTGCGCGTGTGCGTGCGTGTGTGCGTGTGTGTGTGTGTGTGTGTGTGTGTGTGCGTGTGTGTGTGTGTGTGTGTGTGCGCGTGTGTGTGTGCGTGTGTGTGTGTGTGCATGTGTGTGTGTGTGCGTGTGGAAAACGGAAACCTTTCCGTGTGAAATTCACGAAAAGCAGCAAAACTTAGTTGGAAGCGGTTTTCTCTTACTTCTTTCTTGTGGTAATTTTTAGCGATTCTTGGCCCAGGGGGACGGCGGATATCTCACTCCTGCTCTCACCCTTATCTGTCGAGGTCACATGCCTTCATGTCTCACTCTCCCCCCCTCTCTCCCCCCCTCTCTCTCTCTCCCCCTCCATACCTCTCAATCTTCCTGTCTTCAATACAGTTGCATTTTGTGAGCTGCATAAAGCGCAAATCATTTACCAGCAAGTTATCAATGCACCCGTGGGAGAGAGATAGGGACAGGTGGGGGGGGGGGGGTGAGGGTGAGGGTGAGGGCAGTGTAAACAGTACCAGTTCTTTGTGAACATGACAACGCCATGACAGCTTGTGTGCCTGCCTCGCTGTCAGCGGCGTTGGCGTTGGCGGCGGCCACGCTTCATAAGGTTATTTCCAGCCGCTCTGCCCTCTCCGCCTCTCGCCTCCGTCTCGCTCCCCCGTCTCTCTCCCCCGTCTCTCTCCCCCGTCTCTCTCGTCTCCGCCTCTCGCCTCCGTCTCTCGCCTCCCAACCGCTAAGCTCACCTTTTTGGTGAGCCGCCAGCCGCTCCGCCGCGCCGCTGCCCCTTTATTTACCAGAGCGACCTGTCATGGCGGCTTCTCGTCGCTCATTAGGGCGCCGCCGCGGGAGTCCCTGCTGCGCTGACATTACGACCCGGCGTTTGGCGGCACGGATCACAACAGCGGCTTCCAGATTGGAGCGGACGTCCCGGTCCCTGGTGGCGGCGCGGCGGCGGCGGCACGCATTCATTCCTCCGCCGGGATCTCAGCACACACATTCCTGTTTCCTCTGGTGCCCAGACGCAGAGCAGCGCACGCCATTGTCTGTTCCGACTTATTTACTTTTTTTTCCTATTTATTAGATTTCTTTTTTTTCCCGTCGGTTCTGTCTGAAGTTTAAGCCGCCACATGGCGAGGGGCCGACCGTAAAAATGGACCTTTTGATGATGAAAAAACTAAATAAAAGTAGCTGTAGACGGTATGAGGCGGCGGGCGGACGGGCAGATGTCCGCCTCCTCTTCCTCGCCGGTCGTGGCGTCGGTGGCGCGAGCGGCGCGGCGGCATCACCTGTGTGACGGTCAATATCCACTATAGGCGAATTAACCGCGTGACATCGTGCCGCCTTGAAAACTCGGTCGCTTAGGGGGGCGTGTTGACTAGTTGACTAGCGGATCAACTAGCTCCCGCCCGCATTGTAATGATGAATCAGAAGGGTCAACGTCACGGCCCGTGCCCACGTGCTGTTTGTTGACTGGTGACCGCGTGGATTCGCGCCGCTCGTATTTGCATAAAGTTGAAATTTCCCAACTTTATGCAAATTTAGAAGCGGTGCCAGGCAGTGCCGCAGCTGGCTCCGCGCCGCAAGCAATCCCAGCGTGCTTTGCGCAGCGAATTGCTTGCATCCCATAGAAAGTGAATGGAGGCAGCAATTTGTGCGCTGCAATTCGCGTATAGTGGATATTCACGGTTAAACTTTTTGACACCACGAAGCGCAGGTTTCGCCACACAGCTGATTAATCAGTGGCACAATGTGCCTGACTAGTGCAATTTTTTCAGACAATCCGCCCGTACTTAACAGAAAATAATGACCTGCATTGTTAATGGGCATGCTAGATATGTTCCATTCAACCAGTACCAATTCGAAGTACTGACAGCAGGGTTATTATTTTCATCCATTGAAACAGTATCAATCAAATTAATTTGTAGTTATAATCATGGCATCCCCCACCCCCCTACGCTTACGCTACAATGTGAATTTCTAAAGGGACATTTACTTTTCAAGGGAAAGCATGTTGGCATATCCAAATATTTTTTTCATGGTTGAATAGTGGACTTGTATGTCCATACAAAAAGCCAATAACAGGAATGCTATAATAGCTTAAATTAAGACTACACATCTATCAACTCACAGTGTAAACTGGTTCTATTATTATTGGATGTTATGTCCTTGACCAGCCAGTACCTATGCATATACCTTTACCTATTTACATCATCTTGTTAGAATAGTAATGATGCATGATATTGCTTGCTTTTTTAAGAGGATAGTTATTGAAAACTATTGTTTTTGTCCCCTTGTTTTTCAGAGATGTGGACATGCAAAGAGTGTGGTGCATCGGTAGGCAGTAGGTACCAGTTACTGAAATGCTTAAAGTTAAAATGTGGGCATTATGGATGCAACTGTCGGTATTCCTGTACATACACAGATTGCTTGTGTACTTTTCGGACATGGAATAATCTAGTGAGTCATATTGTTGACTATACAATAGTGTATATATGTGTATACTGTATATATGTGTATAATAGTATATAATAGCTTATGATTAAGATGTGCTTAACTTCAGTGTTTTTGTTCTGTGTTTTTAAGCACTGTGACTTGGTGGAGAATGAAAAGCAGCAGATGGTCTTATGGGTGTACGTGGTCCAGATAGAGGGTGCAGCTGTGAACCAAAAGCCTGAAGATGTGGGAGTTGTGATTGAGGGAGTGACGTTGCTCAGCGACCTTCCAAGTGTTGCCTGCGCCTGTACCATGCTGCTTGGCCTAATTCTACGCAAATAGCTGCTCGTATGGTAGACCAAATTGTTGGTGCTATATATTGTAAAGCCTGAGACTGGGTTTGAGCCAGGCATGTGTGTGTGTGTGCGTGCTTGCTTTTAAAATTCATATTTTTAATTAATGTTTGGAATTTTTTCAGAAAGAATGGCAATAAACACCTTAAAATGCCATTTGAGTTGTAATTTTATGAAAATTATCAGTTTTGTTTTAGGTAATGTAAAACCATGTCAATGAATGCAACACACCTGAAAGAAATGCACCCAGGAAACAATCTTGAATTGAATACACAAAGGACAAAGCATATCAGATCAACATGTTTGACTCGGGGCCAAATCATATTGAATCAATGTAATATAGATCTGTTCGATTTGGGGGGAAACGCATTGGATCAATGTAATTTAGTTATGTTTGACCTAAGCATTTAATTACATGTAATGAACATGGTAAGATGGATTAGTTGGATTAATCTAATTATTTTACGTGGAAATTTGCCACAATAAAAATACATTGATTTTTTTTGTGCATTAGCCAATAACAGTATTTCAGTGTCAGATGAATGCAATAGTTTAGATTAAAGCAATGCAGAGTGAACTGAAAAGATGACAGCAGTTAATACAATTATCAGAAGAATGGGGAAGTGGCCTCAGTTAATAAAGCAGATATATCTCTAATTATTGGCCTAGTTAATTGACAGCTGCATAAAGACTACAGCGTAATTGATTATAGGCCTGTCTTTTTCAACAGAAAATTGAAGTTGTGTGGAACAGGAAAGCTTGTGAGTTGCTGACTTAAGTTGCACCAAATTGGTTTTATCCTATTTAGTAAGTAATGGGAGACACTTTTATCCAAAGCAAAATGACAGTGAATACAATAACAGGCCATGAAGGAGCAGGTAGGGTTAAGGCATTTCAAGGATGCCTACAGAATACTGAGGACATGGCAGATCACACCCAGAAGCTTTCAGCTGACAGTCCAAGCTACATTGTTTAGTCCTATTACCATCAGCAAGTAACGATAAACCATATGCTGTCAGTCATTTCAGTTATTGTAGCAACTAAATACCTTTGCAGGAGCCAAAACGAGTAGTTCTTATGGTGAAATTAGAGTGAAGTTTCAACTTCATTAAAGTGAAGTTTGAAAATGCATTGATATTGCAATACAAATGTATTGCAAGAATTTGTCAATTAGTTACATTTTGAATAAAACCTACATGTTTAGCTATAGCTCTGACTAGGTAATTGGCATGTATATCTTAATCTAACCTGAAATGTATCAGTACAGTGCATAAATAGCAGTGGTCTGTTGATGATTCAGGGTAGTCTGGATCTGTACATGGCAGCAATCCTACACTCATGTGGTTGTTTTGGAGTTGGACATCCTGCACTTGTAGTTTCTCTGATACAGATTGTACAGATTGGATTGTTCTGAGCCTCACTTGGAAGCCGCTTTGGATGAAGAGCATCTGCTAAATAAATACATACATTTTCTTCAATGCCCTCTTTTCTTTATTCATCACAACTTTCTGCTCAGTTAAAACCATTTTGAATTCAACATTAACCATGTGATGTCCCATACAATACAATAGGCATAACAAATGGGGAAACAATAGGAACATGGCAAAAGTCCAACTTTTGTTGAAGATACTAGTTGAGGGAATGTGGTAGATAATATTCTTGTATTGGGCCAAAAGAGTGGAAACGTAAAGAAAGGCCCACACTCCCACCTGTCCACCACTTGTTTAAAGGGTTGTGTTGATATGAGAGAGTTCCTTTAAAAATAAAAGGATAGTTGCCTTCCTTTATGTTTTGTGTGCTACAAGGCATGCAGACATATACTGGAAAAAAACAAGATTCAAACAATGGAAATTGTGGTAGTGTGGGACCGTGCAGTGGTTTTCTTTATCTGTACAAGTAGGAGTCACAGCAAATCTATTGGAATTGGATGTTGAAACCCACAAGCTGTATTACCAAATGTAATCATGTTCAAGAGGATACTGTTTGACGCAATAGAGAAGAGGAGGGTGGATTGCATCATCATTATTTTAGGTTGGATTCTGTAAGGAACAAAAAATAAATAAAGTAAATAATAAAAATAAACATTTTAACAAATAAATGCACACATTATATAGGAAGGTATACATTCTGTACATCATTATAGTGGCTGCCCAATTTAGTGTACCTGGCATTAGTGAAAAAAATTAAAAGTTCATCTGATAAGGTTTTAGAGCTTTGACTTGCTAAGGATTTAAAGGATTTTACGTTCACATGAACACATGTTACCACTTTGAATTTCAAAATATGTAAAATGAAACAGATGGATGTTGGATGGATGATAATGTTTCATTATTGCATTGAGTGTATCTTCCACTTGATAGTCTACTCCCACACTGTTACAATCTACAACAGGCTTTTCTAAAAGGAGGGCGTTAGTTCCAAGCTATTCTCTTTATGTTGTTGTTATGTATCAAAGAAAATGTCGGGCCTGTCCCATGGGAGGGGCAACATGACATTTCCACGGTGGCTTCTAAACAGGTCAGCCAAGGGAACCAAAGGAGCCCAAAGCGGTGGGAGGGGGAGACTTTCAACCGAAACCGTGTAACTGAATCTAAACCAGTGGTTAAACCCATTCAGACAGTGTTGGAATGGGGAGTAGAAATGACAATACAATACCATTCACAGGCCGAACACCGCGCTGTCGGCGTGACCAGAGTGGCGTTGAACAGGCGAAAAAAATCCTCAGCCAGCCAGCAAGTCAGTCAGTCAGTCTGTCAGTCAGTGTTCCGTCTCACTCACTGGCTTCTATGAGACTGGCCTTCGCATTAAAACATAGGGTCTCTCTGCATCTATCTTTCTCTGTTTGTTTTGGTATTGTTTGATGCTTGATTCCCTCTTTTTTGCTTCATTTACCTTTCAGAATAAAAAAAAAAACAATGTCAAGGGGCTTTTTCTGCAAAGGAGTTGAGGAGAAATGATGAAGTGAAAGGGGCAGAGAGGACAGAGAATGGGGAACTAAAGACTCAGTCTGCCCTTGCCCTGACCTGCAGCTTTCAGGGGGCTTGAACGCATCAGAAATCCCATTGTGGGGGGTGATTAATTGAGAGAGATAACTCACCATGAACAGAGATTGTTATAGGCTTTAATGTGGTAGGCCTGGCTTTTTAAATGCTGCTTTCACATACTTTTGTAGTCAACCATATGGGCCCAGACGTATTCACTGACAAAAGGCAAACTGAAATTTATCACGCTTGTACGTCCTGCTAACAACATGTTCTTTTTAACACATCTCCCTTTATAAATCGTATTCTCTACTAAAAAAATATTTATTTCGTTTGGCCAAAAATAAACTTAATTAATACTGCACTGTAGCGTTTTGATGGGGAATCTTTATTCAGTTCTATACAGTTTTGAAGTGGATAGTGATAAGGTGCTAAGATGTGGTAAAAATGTGCACTGAACAGTGCTTGCACAGTAAATTAAATCACAGCAGCAAGAAGGCAACTTGCCACCCGAAATGAGATGGTGCTTCGCTTTTACTTAATTACTGCACTGTGCAAGACTACTTGCACAGTGACTACTGCTACTATTAATACACTATTACACGACATGAGATGTACAGTCAAATCAAAGTGTCAGCAATAAACAAAATAAAGTGAAGGTCCTTGTTATTATGTTGTAATCTACGACAAATTATGTAAAGATTGGGGACATTGCATCACAAATCTTGGATCTCTCTTTTTTTTAATCTTCACTGTCAATCGTCCATGGTTTTTATTTCTATTACGACCTCAAATCCGATTAGCAGCCTATCTGGTGTGGAGGATCATTAAACAAACTAATTATTTAGGCCTTTGTTTGAATCTCCTATATCTGACAGTCTTTTCAATCGCATTTCCATGTTTTGGATGAAGGGGAGACATTATTAACATTATTTCCCAATTTTAGATGTAGTGAAGGCATTGAAATAACTAAATATTTTCCAATGTAATGTATTACAGTGGCCAACTGTACTAACATGTTCACGTAAAGAAGACAAACATTAACATATAGCTAAGAGGTTTTATTTTCCAATCCCCACCTTAATTCCTACTTGGTGTAGGTTATACATGATAGGCACAGCTGGCCAAAGCAAAAATAGATATAAAAGAAACTACTGTGAACATCATTAATATCTGTAAATGTTTGCTGAGGACCTTTGTGTGGTATCAAGTCCCTGGGACCCGGACTGTGGCTGGCCACTTGTTCTTATCTGTAGTGGCTCAATTATCAATGTGTCAGAAGTGATCTATGGGGCCAAATTGTAATGGGTTGTGCTGAGAAAACTGGGGGAGGGGTCTATGTCAGGGTGTAAGGCCAAAAAAGAAAGAAAAGGTTGGCCTGGCCGAGGTTGCATACCACTGCTTGATTGGGCCATAGTTACTGCAAATGCGTGTGTGTGTGTGTGTTGACTGTTGATCACTAAGAATAGGTGGTAAGCGAGGGGGTAGGGGGTTGCATTATGGCCTCAGTGTGTGGTCGTGAATTGTGGGTGACCAGCCCAAGGGGTCAGTGTGTGTTCTTCAGTGTCCTTAAGCATCCGAAACCTAGTGGCCTTTCCACCGCAGCACGCTCCCTGTCAGCACTGTTGACTTTGTTTGATCACAGCACATCAGACAGGCTATAGAGGGCCAGAGTGACCATTGCGCTGCAGGATGCTACAAAGACAAAGCTTGACTTGGATGCAGGTCAAGGGAATCGGGGATGGATGAATGGATGGATGATGGATGTATGGATGGATGAGCATATGTGCAGCTAAGATTATTTCTGTGTTCTTGGATGAACAATCAAAGCAACAAACCGTATCGACAAATCAATCAGTTATAGACTGCTGGGAATGTGTATACAACACAAAATATCAACATCATCACAATCACACTTAAAAAAAGAAATCAGAAACAGCGTTGTTTTTTATTGTGAAATATATGAAGCAGATAAAGAGGAGTACAATATAAACATTAGAACGTTCAAACAATATGGGATATCAACTATCATTCAAATATCTGACATTCTGATTGGATTTAATGTTCATCCCATTCAAACTCACAAGTAATAATAATTAGTTATATATAACTCTAATAATTAGTTATATATAACTCATAATCCATCCACATTTATTAATTAACTTAAAAGTGCAGTGTGTAAAACAACAACAACAATATACAACAGCTTTATTATATCAATAAGGAGAAAATAGGAAACAGACTTCTTATGTAAATCTGCAAAGCAGGCCTAATTATCAGAGGTTCAACAAAAGATGTCCCAGTATGTTAGATAGCTTATATGCTGCTAGTATCATAGCCTACAGTCAGGCTTCTGTATTGACAGAGCTGTAAGCTTAAGTATACAACATTCCCTCTTTCCCCCGTCCAGACTTATCAGTGGTTGTCATGTCAGCTAAGCTTGTTAAGCCTGCAGACCAATTATTACAAAGTCAATATCAGGGCTTCTAGCCAGGGCCACAGAGAGATTAGAGGAGCTTTAACAATGTTACATAGATTACAACCAAAATATAAGGCTGAAGCTAAAATAGAAACAAACACACACACACACACACACACACACACACACACACACACACACACACACACACACACACACACACACA
>JAOPJH010000131.1:14197204-14208809 GCA_027122575.1 Merluccius polylepis | reverse complement strand
TTATTAAAAGTGTTCAATGTCTCCTTCCTGGTTGACAACCTTCAGAACCGCTTTGTCCATGCCGTTAATAGGCGGCCAGCTTCGTGCGTGTGCTTGTAAACAGTCCACATAATGCGACCTGGACATACAACCAGGATTTTGAAGCAGTGTTTTGAGGCCATTGGCCCATGTCTTCTGGCTATTTTAAACAGCTCCTTAACCCCCAGTCCCATCCTGCTTTTAGAAAGCTATAGAACAGCCACTTATAAAGAAGCCTTATAATGATTTCAAGATTTGAGAAGGTTGTTTTTTAAATCAGTTACTGTCCTTTTTAAATCAAAATAACACCCTAAAGAAATGTCAATCTGGTTTCCGCAAGCACCACAGTATCAAAACAGCCCTTTTAAAAGTCAGGAATAATCTTCTCCATGCTGCAGATGTGGAAACTCCATTTGAATTCTGCTAGATTTAATGGCGGCTTTCACCATGGTCGATCACAACATCTTATTTGCCCGTCTGAGAGACTGGGTGGGCATGTATGGTTCAGCCCTGAATTGGTTCATTTCCTACATCAGTGTGAGGAGTTTCTCAGTGTCCATAGGCAGCTCATCGTCCAGTCACACCAGCATACCGCCAGGAGTCCCCCAAGGCTTGATCCTGGGACTCATTCTCTTCTCATTGTGCATGCTACCACTCGGGAAGATTACAAGAACCACAGTATCTTGTAGGGGTAGGCTAAATGATTAGCAGTTAGTTTGTTCCCACAAGTACTCGAGTACTCGTTTTTTTTGTGCGCATGGGCACATGCGTCATCACACGACAGACCTGTCTGTCTAAAATGCGATTACAGAGCAGAGATAGAGTTCTCCGGTTGCACTTCACCGCACTAATGTCCATGTCCTAGCGCTTGTAATAATACACAATAATGATTGTGATTCATTCAATAATGAATGATTCATTACTTTTGACTGTCGCTCACGGTTTTTTTATGTCCAAAATTCCAAAATAGCACCATAAAAGGCTTTCCTTTTTGCTTGGTTCTGCTATTGTCTTCATTTGAGTGTCAAAAGCTTTTTTGTATATTTTTAGTATTTTGAATGTTACCATGGTGATTAATGCAAGAACTATTTAGTTGCAGTATAAGGGCGTTTTTTGTGATAGGGAAAAGTTGAGCTGACCGTGTTTTCAACAACAAAAAAAGCTGACAGCACTGTTTGTCCTAAAAGCGCCGAGAGCGTTTTTTCTACTCTAGACCCCGACCTTACTCACCTACTACTGACGAGGAGAATCATGTACCTGCACGTTTGTGGGTGCACAATATCACTCAGGGAAGGCAGCAGCAAGGTGCCGACCATCATTTAGTCCAGGAGCTTCATTTTGATGATGCGCGATTTGCGGCAAACTGTGATTGGTCAGTTGTCAAAAACATGCCAAAAAAGACATTGTGCGCTTTTTTCCTGAAAGTTGAACTTTTTTCAACTTTTTTTTACGCTCGGTGTGGGAGAAAAAAACGCAGAGGCATTTAAAAAAACACCGGGGACGTTTTCCAAAAAACGTTTTCCAAAAACTCTGCTACATAGGAATACTGTATATTGTAAAAAGAGCGCTGGCAGAAAAAAAAAACTCTAGGTGTGAACACGCCCTAATATTTCATTTAATATTTAATTAATAATTTGCTAATAGGGATATTAACAACTAACCGTTTAACTGTAATATAAATGTAATCAGTTAACTGGTTAAAAAAAAAAAAGTCAATCCTCACGTAACGTTCGTTTTTGCTGAAGTTGTACATGTAAAAATAAAGGGCTGGCCCCATTACTCTTTTTGGTTGTAGATTAGTACACCGTAATAATTTGTTGTTCTTTGACTTTAAAGAGTGCTGTTACCTTTAATCAGTGAGGTTGTCAGTGATGACGTGCTCTTAAGGCACTCTGTTATTATGTCTTTCATCCATATACATCCACGCAAGTATAAGCTTTGGCTTTTTTCCTCTCAACTGAGATGTTTCTCGAGTGGTAAACCCCACAGTTACTTTGAAAAGTGGCAATATATATTAGTTAGTTGTAATAAAAGACTTACTAATAATCTGTTTTATTTATTAATGCTGGGGGCACATGCTCACACAGGCTTCACATAGCCCAGCACATGACATAACACATACGCGGAATTTGAACAGGTTTCGAATATACCTTCGGAAACGTAATGATTATTGGAAGCGTGAAGTTTTTATGTCATACTTGAAAGTATGAATTCGGGCAACCCTCCTTTCCAATACAAAAATGTTTTATGGGTCACAGACATTTGTCTATTTTTATAATAGCGCAATTATTTTTTATCGGTGAATGGTTAATGACTGGTTAACGAATGTCGGTTATCAGTCAGAAAAAATAGGCAGAATTAGCATCCCTCCATGGAGAAATAAAAACAATTTCTGATTAGAAATTGATTTAAAAGATATGGGATTTTTGAGACCGAGACCAATACCAATACTGATTTTAGAGGGGAAAAATGCACTGATCACAGAGCTGGAAAGAAAATAGACCTTTTCTATGTGGATTGTGCACCGATTTTGCACCGATATGACTATGCAAAGGTACTCAGAAGGCTGCTTTGTTAGGGGTTAGCTAGCTAGTTAATGTTCCAATGAGTATGATAAACTCGTCATAGAGAATAAAAGATAGGGACTGGAGATTGTTCATTTATTTTCCAGTAAAATCTGGAGTGTCAGCAAAATCAGACACTTCCATGATCCATGCTTTGATTTCATCCAGAATGACCGAATCAACAGCAAGTCAACTTCTGACAGACAAAGCAGCTGCAAGTCAACTTCGCGTGGACTAAGCAGTTCTCGCGTTATCTCAGCTATCTGCTGAAACGTACTAAAGCCGCGCCCAGGGTGGAATGCTCCCGTGACGGATCCATTGGCAGTTAGATGTTATTCTAAACACTACAGTCATGTTATTAACCAGAACTAAAAATAGAGACCACATCACTCCAATCCTTGTATCACTACATTGGCTCCCTGTCTATTACAGAAACTGGTTTAGAATCCTACTCCTTACCTTTAAAGCCTTGCATGATACTGCTCCTGCCTATATCTCTGACCTCTCCCCTTACCACATCAGCAGACCCCTTAGGTCCTCAGAACAAGTCTACTAGCCATCCCAAGGTCCCGCCTGAAAACCGCTGAAGACAGACACCCTTTGGAACACTCGGTCAGCTGATGGTGTTTTTAAAAAAAAGACTACGATGACCACGGCACTTGATGTATTGTTTTTAGTATTTATGTATGCACTATATTTCCCGTTTCATTGTTTTTAGCATTTTGTGTATGCACTTTATTTTCTGTTTTTACTGTGTCCCTAATTTGACTGCATGTGTATTGGCTGTGTGTGCACAAAATTATATGCACGGCACTTTGGTACAAACCTGGTTTGTTTTTTAAAGCACTTTATAAATAAAGTAAACTTGAAACTTAAACTTCTGGGAGATGCCCGTAGGCATCAGTGTTCATCTCAAAATATAAAGCCATTGTTAACTTACTGCCAATGCTTCTGCAGAGACTTTGACTGGCGTCCGCCAGGCCCCTGTGTTAAACAAAAACATACATAAAAAATTACAAAACACAAAAGGTCACAGCAAGGTAGACAAGCAATCCATGGAAAATAAGGTAGAGATATAAATTCTAAAGCAGCGGAATTGATTCAAGTCAGCTAATTTTCTCAGAATGATCACACTCCAGGCCAGTTCATAGTTGGAAAAGGTAATCTGAGGTTGGTTACTCTGAAGAGTGTTGCACTTTTGATTATTTTGTTTTCTATTTGGATTTTATTTGCAAAATAAACAAATATATATATAAATGCAAAAATACTGTCTACATACCCAGTAAATTATGCACAAGCAGTTGGTTAGGCACCAGTGGTTCAGTGTGGTTATAGTTAGAGTAGCGACTGTGCTGGATCTGCCTGAGAGCATCAAAGTTCCCCAGCAGGATGTCACAGAGCCACTGAGCATTGACACAGGGTATCTTCCACTCCTTGGCCTTCTCATACTTCATACCACTGGGGCTGGAGAGACAGTGATTTACAATAAGACAATAGCAGATTATAACAAAGCAACAAAGCCCCCGCTTTGTTGGTTAACGTTAACTTTACATTTTCAAATATAAAGTTCTTGTCCTAATATGATACTCGTGGAGACACAGACATAGACAGACCAACTGCCCTATTCAACTTACACTTTGCAGACGAGGACCGTGTTGCTGCGGCAAAGGTAACCAGTATATCGGGCTCCAGCCAGGTACGCCATTAGCTTTAAGTCATCCCTGTCTGTATCCACGAAGCCCGTCAAGGATATAATCTAAAGGGGAGGACAGGACAGTAGAGTAAAGTTGATATTCAAAATGGAGCTACAGATATAGAACTCAGTTTAAAATACTGTAATATTTGCCATTAGCTTAAGTTTATTTACTTATTAATCAGCTATTCAATTGTATATATACTAATTATATACGTTATGATTCAATTGAAGTTTGTCCCATTTGCATTGTTCCATTTTGCCATCAATGAAAGATTACATTTGTTAAAAACAAAAACAAAATCCAATCTATTTAGATTTGGCATGGAATTCTCCAAACGACACAATAACCAGTGTTTACCAAACATTGATTTATTTGTGACCGCCACGTATTGATTTTATTTTTTCTAACTATTTAAAATGGGTAAAATCTAATTTAATTGTAGAGCTGCGCGCAGCGTATCAGCCCCTCCCCTTGCTTTTGCTCTGTCTCGCTCTCTCTTGGACCCGTCTGTGAACAGCCCCTCCTCTCTGTACTCAATGTTCATATGCAGGAAGGATTGTTTTTCCCGAAAGTCTGTGATTGATGCGAAAAAACGCAGAAAATCGAACCTGTTCCGAAATCTTTAATGATGGACGAAAGTTTCGGAGTCGGTGTGTAAACGTGATTGACACAATGTGAGGTCGTATTTATTTTTAAATGTGCGACAATTTCGGACAAAAAGTACGGACTTGGTGTGCAAAGGCTTAATGTTAATTATTTAACTTTAACTTTAACTCTGACGTTGAATGTTTGCTCCCTCAATCCAGATGAATATTGAAAAATACTTTCACAGATTCAAAAGGGCTCGTACTGAGGAGGCGCAAAGACAGTCTGGTGTTTTTCACTTATGACACAAAGTGAAGCAATGGAGCTGTATATATTCAGTTATTTGTCACAAAGCACTTGCCAATTAAAATACACAGTGGAGCACCTTAGTGGTATTATTTAATTATTGATTTAAGAAAGCATGTGTGTGCCTCCCCCCCGGGGAGGCTACCACCACAAATAGAATCTGATTCTGTGGGAAACACTGTATTGATATGTCGATATATTGCCCAGCCCTATACTCCCTCAAAAGTTTGACATTTGATGACTAACAAAAGCTGCAACATGAGTCGGCACGTCCACAAGAGGCACATGAGAGCAACCGGGCAATCAGATGTTAAAGCAGCCATTACTTGTTATTGGTCACGTAGAGTGGGTAAACCAGAGGGGACGAGGAATGCCGTTAGGCACACTGAACTTTTTTTTTAAGAGACTAATGGCAATTTGCAATCACTTTGAGAGAAAACTATTAAATGCCTGCACTCAATTTCCAAAAGCTCCAACAGGAAAGAGGAGGCCTAATCGGCTGCCATCAGGTCATTTGTGTCCCTAAACAGAGCTTTTTTTGTGCTATACACCGAAAGAAAATCTGTCTGCAATTTATCTAAGCTATTAGTGTTTTATGAGGAGCCTGGCGTTTTCCCATTCCCTGAGAAGTGGGTTGAGAAGAGGGTGGATGAGCCAGTCTTGAACCAAAGGTGGATCACTACCATTTGGAAGGCAGTCAACCATATGTGAAAAAGGACCCTAGACGTTGGACTTGAGGTTGTTACAATGGACATAAGCACACGTCCCTGTGAGGCTGCATGTCTATGCTGTTTCTTAGTGGAGGGTCGATAGTTTGAAGAGACGAGAAGGAAGAACTCAGTGAGTGGATGTTGCTGACCTTAGCTCAGAAAGTCAATTA
Source organism: Merluccius polylepis (assembly GCA_027122575.1). Classification (NCBI taxonomy): domain Eukaryota; kingdom Metazoa; phylum Chordata; class Actinopteri; order Gadiformes; family Merlucciidae; genus Merluccius; species Merluccius polylepis. The sequence goes on along the minus strand of JAOPJH010000131.1, from coordinate 14,202,759 downwards.
TGTTATTGCACACCTCCATGGTGCTCTGCTTGATCTTAACTGTGGCTTAAGGAGGCATGATGAAGAGAACAGATCCTTTGACTTGCCCAAATTATTACTTTTCAGCAAAACACTTAGGATCTCTTACTTTGGTTGTCAAACAAAGCTTTAATGGGTGGATTAAGGTTTGTTCATTTTGTTTGTAGTGGCTTGTAAAAAAAAACCTAAAACTTTATTGTGTAAGGTCAACCATAGAAGCAACCATAATACAATATTACACTTGTTTAGTTATGTCTAGTCAAGCCATTATGTTCAGCCTCATGAATATGTATACCAAAGCAAAAAAAAAGAATTGTCACCTGGTAAGGCCTGTATTCAAGAAATCGAAGGCACTCTTAACTTTGTTCCTCTGGTAGCAATGAAATGCATAGTGCCATCTGCACCAAAAGGACTTCTGCAATGCAGGTCAATATCTGTTTGAGGCTTTTCGCTTTTGTTGTCTGGCAGGAACTATCAGACCAGCAGTAGACGCTGACCAGGCCACCATTGCACTTGGCTTTAATTCCCAGATGATTATTTCAAATTCAGTATTGATTTTAGAAGCTTGGTTACCTCCTTTAAATAATATTACGCTTCGCTGTACAGCTTTGCTTTACCGGAGGCCAGAGGTTGCATTATTTAAAATCCTTCCATCCATCTCTTTCACGTACCAAAAACAAACATGAATATCCGGCTATTATGGAGGCAAATCATGTATGTGGCCATGCAGCAGGCGACCAACGGTGATGGTGACATGATGCGAATGTAGACCGTAGAGGGCTCATCTCGTCTGTGGGGCTGTGGGCCTAATAAATTATATAGTTGTTTTTCTGTTCATTCCACCTCTTGCTCCTATTGCTGTTCTCCCCCGTCCGTCTCCCTCTGCTCTGATGTTCTTGTTGCGTGTCCCGGGCGGGCGCTCCCCGCCATGGTCCATTTCATTTCACTCCTGTACATGGATGTTGTATTCATGGAACGGCCATGTTGTCGAGTCGTTTCTGCTCCAATGCTGGAAGTGTGAAGCACTCGCACACAAGCGGCGTGGACCTGCTCGACCCTGCGTCATTGACGATGCCAATGCAGCTCACACCACTGCTAGTGACGTGGTGAGAGTGCAGCTTATTCTGTATCTCTAAGCCTTTTATGTAGCATTTATTCAATGCTGGGTAATTCATTTGGCAGTGCTCTTGTGCTGCACATGCAAATGCACTTTTTCTTTTGGGCCTGAGGTCTACATTTACCTTTGCAACACAAATGTAATAAAGGCAACGCGCCCTCACAAGTGGTTTATTTGATGGATTGTATTTAACAGTCGGGGCCCCTTGTCTGCTGTTTTTGGTTGGAAGGCAGTGGTGAGCAGCACTGCGTGAACGCACTGCTATACATCACCGGCTCTCATTTATCCATAAGGCCCTCCGTGTAAAACAATAGGAGATGCTAAAATTGGTACGCCACAATTCATCAAAGCCACGTGGAAATTACTCACTGGCCTGGTGCCATATTCACATCTGTGGCGAGAGGCTGCGGTGTTCTGCAGTCTGAGGACGTTGGGAAATACATTGCGGAAAACTGGTATGTTTTGGATAATCACAACCTGACTTCACCTGTAAACCTGCCTTCAACATGCCATCTCCTGGATTCCAAAGACCATATGAAATTGCTTCCCTGTGATTTCCACATACACTGATATATAAGCCTATTTGCAAACTATACCGTGTCCTCCGTCATGGAAAACGGTTCTGCAATTGCAATTTTCATGCACAAATAATTCACCTTATTTTGCAGTCCTTGTGCCAAAATGCCTACTTAGCGAAACATACGCACCAGATGATTTCAAAGATTTAGTTTAGTTCTAATTTTCAGATTCAATGCTTTCATTTGCATGGATAAAACGATGTTTTCCGCACCAAGGATGCCTGCATGCTGCTGTATGGATGTGTCCCAGCTATTCCTAGTTGCTTTACACCTGTGGTGAAAATACAAGGTGTGTTTTTTTTTTCCCTCATCAACCCTCTGGTCATCTACGGTTGGCTTGGCAGTACTCCATTTGACTCTTTCCTTTTTTCTTGCTTGAACCTTGGGGAAAGGCCATAGAAACGACTTGATAAGCCAAGGTGATATGCAAGGTGTTTGGTGACTCAACGCAGCGTTAAAGGCCATGGCATTCTTCGGGGTTCAACAAGACGCACTTTGGAGCCATTTCTATTTTCGTACGCATACGGAGCTACAAGAAAGATGAAAACATGTTACTACTAGATAAACTTTTTATCTGAGTAAATGTGGCGACGGGAGACGTCTTCGGTGCGATATTCATGTCAATGATGGATGGTACTGCAATACATAATCATGGTAACTGTGGTATTGCAAATGATGACCGTGAATACAGTTTTTAAATTCTACAGGACATTGTGTTTACGGCTTTATTGGATGCATGAGATATGTATGGACAGAATATTGTGGTGAGAGAACGTATGGACAGTAAACATACAAAACTAGCATTTAATTAAACACAAAATGGAATATTTAGTGATTGTGCTGTTTTCTTCATTGTCTATTCAACACAGCTGTCTCCAAAATGGTGTTTAAGCCCACAAATAAAAACTAAAGCTGCTGAAGAATTAGTCTCAGCTAAAAAAAAGGTCACTAATTTGGGCACAACAATGGATTGTAAAATATGCAATAGACGGGGAGGAGCTATGGACCCCAAAAAATAGTTGATACAGAAAAATGTGACTAATTATTAATCCAATAGGACTTGAGGCATGAGAATGCAAAGTAGGGCCATTCATGGAGACACAATGGAGCACATTTCTGGTTCATTGTTGGAGGGGTTCATTAGTTCCTTTAGAGAGGCAGTGTTACAGAAGCCAGAAAGGGATTTTGTGTACGTCAAACACTGATTGAGTGCGAACAGAAGCCAATGGTTTTACAGACCCCTGGTTCACACATATTAACCTATGCCAGAAGTTGCAACCAGATGAACCTTTTTCAATCTGCGACGTACATAAAATATTTTTCACTTTGTCGAATGTTGTCATATTATTCACTTGTACAACAGTATGCCGAAAATATCAACATACAAGCTAATATGTCCGGCCATTAGAGGACAGGAAACTGAGGGGTTACCTCCAATAACATTATCATTTGCACTTAAAACGTTTTCAACTAACTAGCACTGGTTAGGTGACTTGTGACTTGTTAACCCATGCAAGCGTGAATGACATGACAACCCCCCCCTCGCCTCTCCACCCCTAGCAACCACCTGGAGAAGAGCCTTCAGCTGCTGATGGACAGAGTGGATGACATGAGCCAAGACATTGTCAAGTACAACACCTACAGCCGCAACCTGAGCAAGCAGCAGCAGCAGAAGCACCAGGTACGCACGCACGCACGCACGCACGCACGCACGCACGCACGCACGCACGCACGCACGCAGCCACCAGCGTGACTCTTTGTAACACACCTGAATGCATGTGTGCAATGTGACCTTGGCAGGCTGCAACATCGTTGACATCCGTGTGGTGCATATCGTGTGTGCACACATGTCGCTGGTGTTTCAAATGTGTGAGTGAAATCTCAAGTGAGTTAGTGGTCACCATTATTGATTGCAGGTCATTTCCTTTTTTAAAACATTTGTTGACGACTGAGATCAAAGCAAATGTACCCATGAAGCACACTTCAAAAGACAAGTTGGCCATAGCTCTTTAAAACGTAATTACAATGACCAATAAATGCATGAAGTATTGTCCTGCACATCGATGAGATGGGTGAAAAATACATGCGTTTTGAGTTTCTTGCCCTAAGCTAGCTGATCCTGGTTAGTCCTTCAGGCTTCTCTTTTGCTGAGTCGGCAATCCCTCCCCCTCCTTTCCCTGACACAGTTCCACTACTTTCTGATTTATGAGGCTTAATGCCCTTTTCACTGCCATTACATTATATTTGCCCTTGATTTGCTTGGTCAAATAGTTTGGGAATTAGGAAGTAAGTGCCTGACCACTAAGTCTGAATTGTCCCCCTTTATGTTGCCAATAACAAGATGACTTCTGATTGGTTAAAGTGAGCGAAGGTCAAAATAATCCAAATCCACCAATAGTGGCACACAGTGACACTCCCCTGAGAGCTGTTAGGTGCAGGAAGTGTACCCCAATGTAATCTGTTTCTCCTGTCCTATATCAGGAGGTAACCGGCAAACTGACCACTACGACACAAGTGGTTAAGCAGGCAGACGTGGCATGGTCCCAGCCCCTGGCTCCTCTCTTCTGGGGCCAGGAGCCCGTAAAGAGATAAGACTAGCTAATGTCAGTCAGCCCCGGACACCCGCCTGAATTCAGCCATCGCTCGTGTTCCTTTGTCAGATATTTTGTTTTTTTTCTTGGGACAGTGGGGAACATTTTGCCTTGCAGCAGTGTTGCAAATTGATAATTACTGAAGACGGGTCGCTTAATAACTGTGGTTTCTATTTTTGTAATTTGTTCACTTTGCACTTCAGTTATTGTCGCACCCTGCGGGACCTGAAAGTACAATTGGATGATTGATTTAATTTCTCTGGTGAGACGTGACCAAGGGATGAATCGCTGAAGCAAGGCTAATATAGATCCAATTTGTGATTATCACCTTTAAATGAGTGGCTGTGTGCGTCTGCACACGATTATTTCAGCCAATAACCGTGGACATCCTGCTTGTATTATCTTTTATTGAGCTGCTAGGGCCTGTGTGGTGTGAAGCACTTAGTATTTGTCACTGTTAGAGCAGTCGGTTACCTGTTGCTTCAACGTACTAGAGATACTTGCTATAGTAAGAACTATATACATGTGGGGTTGGATCTAATTGCGTTTCAGCATTGCAGCTTGACTAATGTTGGCGTCATATGGTTTGACCAGCTCAAGTACATTAGCTGTCATTTATCCTGGGGCTTGGAAGCATGCACCTGCAGCTATAATGCATGCTGAAGTCTCTCGCTCTCTCTCGCGCTCTCACACACACACACCAGCTGCCCAGAGAGCCGGAAACTAGGGGTAGAGTCAATCTCCCTACCCACCCACCTGTGAGCACAAACTCATTAGTGAAAGGCGAGTTGTTGTAAAAAAAAAAAAAACTTGCCCGGTGTCCGCCACAAACACCCCATCTCTCCTAGTTAGAGTTACACCATCACAGATGTTAACATCGATCTGAGCCCACTCAATTGCAGCCAATTGCAACAGTGCTTCCTCATACACGCATCTCATCACACCTCAGGCATCTCCCCTATTCAAGTGTCATGCAGTTCTCTCCTTTCTACCACACAAATGCAGAGGTGTGTGTGTGCGTGCATGCGTGTGTGCGCATCGTTCAAACCCAGCCTGTCACAAGGGAACAAGCACTTATTATAGGCTGCTGACTCTCTGCCTGCCTAGCGCAATCTTCTTTTGACCCTCACGTTTGCTGGCCAAATGGAAACTTGTTAATCATCATAAACTGCTCTGCGCGTGCGCACACACACACACACACACACACACACACACACACACACACACACACACACACACACACACACACAC
>JAOPJH010000131.1:14176304-14197104 GCA_027122575.1 Merluccius polylepis | reverse complement strand
CACCCACACCCCCCCCCACCCACACACCCTTCAACACCGCCCCGAACCCACCCGGGGGGGGGGGATCAAAAGGAAACTCAGGTTCATCCCAGACTGGGGTATCCTCTTTAGGTGGGGGAAAATCACTCCATGGAAACACACAAGACAGCAGACATGTATAGTTTGGTTGCCACCCAGGAAAAGGGGTTAGAAGCAGCTAGCTTCCTAAAACACCTAAAAAACACAAAAGCCTTCAAGTAATCTACACGGTTGTTCTTCTCAATCGCTCGGCCAGATGCTACTTTCCGTACGCGGTCTCAGCATTTTCTGCTGTACTCTGAGCTCCCACACCTCTCTCTTTGGTAGCCACCGGCAGGCAGGAGGCAGGGATTTGTTTACTACTCCCAGGACCGCATCAGCTGGGAGTGATAATACTGATTATCAATTAGCTTTCCCAACTGCACTTTACCTGCCCGCCTGCACTGTCCCTCCTCAACCCTTTGGGGGAGCTGAGGTTCTCTTGGTCCCCCACAACACACACACACACCACCACCACCACCTTGATTTGGAAGATACCAGATATTAGAAGTGATACAATTTGACCTGACTTGAATGAAAGGGTACACAATCTTCTATTGCACTGGCTCCTTCGGGATCCCAAGAGACCCAATGGATATATGAACAATATTTAAAGAACATCAACAAATAAAGCATTTTCCTTAGTATCTAGAATGGATTAAAAAAAGAAGCCAAGCTTGCAACTGAAATCCAATATTAAACTGAACTGTTACCTCTACTGTCGCTCCATGCATAAAATGAGATGGATATTACAGAGCCAATGGAATATTACAATTTTGCAACCCAAAAGCATCTGGGACATTTTTGTACAATTCAATCTTAACTCATCAACTCAGAGTAAATAGAGAAGGCCAAAAAACTGGAGACATTATTGCGACGTTAGGCAGCATAGAATAAGAGATAATAATCATAAAATCACAAAATGTCTGGCATGCTGCATATTGATTAGTACTAGAGTACCTTTCCAATAATTGGACAGGGCATGGATCCAATATAATTTCCAATCTCATCCCACTTCCAAGGGTTCTGGCGTTAAAAAAACTAACAAAATACAAAATACCTCAACTGCAGTCAAAGCATGACCGAATCTACTGCAGTCATTTCAGTGCAATGCAGCTGTAGTGACTTTCCGGTTCAACTACTCATCAGCTAGTTACCACATGATCTGATGGATCTGCCAGGAGCGGCCTAAAATGTAAATCGTCTCATCCGAGACTTGAACCAGATATTCTCACAGAGCATTTCACTCACTAATAGCTGATGGATGGCTATGGCATTTCTAGCAGATTACACTCGAATAATAGCGCTTAATAGTTACCTATAACACCTCCACTTCAAGGTGTTTGTTTACCAAGTTATTTTTAAGCACAATGTAGATAAAGGGGTCCTCTGACATAAAAGAAAAAAAAACTATGACATCAATGATCTCACTGCACTGTGCAATTGTGTTAGTAGACTGCCTTCCATCTAATTCCAAATGCAATTTTGCTGGTTACTTAATCAGTTTCAATTAGCAATAATCCATTTATTTTTAAACATCTATTGAACCAAATTAAACATGATTTTTGTGAAATTACTCCTGCAGAAATCGGGAAGTTATATTGTAACATGTCCTTTGCGTTTAGATTAAGGTTCTGACTTTATGCTTAGATCTGATGTTATGTTCAACTGTTCACAATGCAGCTAGAGATGATATGTATCAGATCTAGGATCAGATATGAAAGTGGTCCAAGGCAGAACATTCTGCTCTATGTCATCAAATCTGGGCTCCCATCCAATACAGTGAATGTGCCTTATAAGTGGCTGTGTAAAAATAAAAGTTCAAAGCATAGCTCAACAGCACTTTACAATGTAAAAAGTATTATGTAATCCTAGGTGTGTCTTACGACAAAGCATACCTTGTTTATCTCCATGTTTTATATTTGGTTTCTTAGCAACTGGGATCATAATTATATATCTAAAAACCTTGCCCTTAGAATAAAGTACTTCCAAGTAGTATTTTGCAACATCTATTCAATTATTGAATTCAATGACTGATTATTATTAAATTATTATTTTTGTCCAACACCTTTGTGACTGAGATGAGAATGTAATTAATTGTTATTTGTATGTCAACATGGTTACATGTTTCCTTGACATGACTTTGGTCGCGAGGCACAATGTGAGGCACAACCAAAAATAGAGAACACTATTATGAAAAATCTCAAAATATAATGTTTCTTTTGCTCAGATAGTAGACAATGGATATGAGACACAGACATGTTTTAATTCTAACTAAAAGCAGTTCCCCACCCTCTAAGGAACTCGTGTTCATAGATAACAACCCGTTTATCTCTGGATTTCAGGATTTCTTCTGCATCCAACTGAACTGCAAGAATGAAAATCAGACAATGATGGGCAATTGTGAATGCTCACCAACTGGTAAAGTTGACTTCACCAGTTGGTGAAGTCAGCACATTCTTCTTGAATCTGCTGATTGTATTATACAATAGCTGCACCTATGTCCGCATTGCTGGTGTTTTGCAGAATATCTGGGCTAATTAGGCAGTTGGCTGAAAAAAAAATTACGTCTAAAAATACCTGATGACCTTTTCTTACAGGAATGTATCCCATGGCTGATCGACAATTGTGGTCATGCTCTTTAGGTCATCAGCTCAGATGACCTAAAGTGCCATCCTATACACTGTAGCTCGACAACCAATTGAGCAATGAGGAGAGATGTTCATTACCTCGCCCTAAGATCCTGAGATGAACTGAAGAGATGGTTTGGATTGAAGTCCTTCCAGCTGTGTAAAGGCGCGAACACATGCCGAGCTTTCAGCAAAGCACTGGACACTAGGTTAGGTGTCGGTAATGATGTACTTATGAGGATATAATATATGGTATATAATATAGCTCAGGGAAGTCGGAGATGTTGACGATTAGTTTTGCTCCATGTTTGGGTGATTGGAATGTTTGGGTTTTAGAGCGTTTAGAAAGCTGTAATCTGATTGGACGCTGTGAGAGGTCAGCGTCAACCAGGGTCAAAGATTAACTTGAAAATGGGAAATCCATAGTTGTTCGCTACGGCCAGGGTAGCGACGGCGCGGCTAAAAGCTCATCATGTGTTGACTGCTTCAGACACACAAATGTCACCTCAGAGCTTCAAAGGATCTAGGACTGACCTAGATACATTGATTATGTTATACGTCTTGGAACCACTTATGCCATGCAAATCAGTGCTTTATTTTATTACTCTACTAAAGAGAGCCGTAAAGGTTGGAATGGGGTGTTCTGGGTAGGAATTTAATCATTTTTAAATGCTATTTGGACCAATTTGCAAATGAAAAAGCATCAGGAGAGCCCCTAACAGGTAACCATGGTGACCAAAGCAACTCCTTGTTATAGCAAGATAGAAGGGTTTGGCCTGCCATTGGTTAGCAAAGTGCTTGGTAAATAGAAGCATATTTGACACTTAAGAAAAGAAACATACATAAGAGACAAAGAGGGGTAATTCAAAATGAAGGTCTTCAAGGTTGAACTAGTGCAGTGTGAACAGGGCTTTCAACGCCATAACAAACTAAATGGTAGCCCAAGCCCAGAAGCATGGTATTTTAGAGAATTTACACACACCATTGCCTTGCATCGAAGAAGCCCTTTGCTTCTTCAACTTCATTGAACAGGAAAAAATGTGTCTCTTTACTCTTTACCAATTCATGCCAACACATGTATGTGAAAGCTCTCTGTTGTGAACTAGCAGTAATTCACATTATCACATTTGTAAACATACCGGAGGGAAAACAAAAGTGTGAAATCCTACATATGTATTTTGCGTAGAACATGGTCAGGTGGTAGAAACTTAATTCCCCAACATGCACACAAACACACACGCACGCATACACACAAACACCCCCACCCCCACACAAACACACACATGTTCAATTTACATTATATCAGCACCTTGGGAAATCTCAGCCTGATCAGTAAAAAAATAAAATAAAAAATGTGCGGGCTCCGTACACCTGCCAAGTTTTCCCTCAAAACTAATCTATTTAGTTTTTACTTATTTTTTACTGTATTTTACTGTAAATATTACACTGTCCCATGTTATTCCTGTAATCACTTCAATATTGATGTAATATTACTTTGGGTGCATTCATTATGCTACATCGCAAATCCACCATGTAGCTTAATTTACCTCATCACATGTAAGCAAAGAAGAATTTGCAAAATACGATAAGGGTTACTGCAACCTGCTTACCTTTACTCGCCCCTGCACCATCTGTGAGCCAGTGGCATTGCTCTCTCTCTCTTTCTCTCCCTCAAGGCACCTTCCTCCAAACTGGGCCTGAGTTGAGTGGCTTCTACAGGTTTTCAAATAGGCACCCCCTTCATCGATGTGTTGTCGATTTTAGTCCATGACATTGGACTTTTAAAATTACCTTATTTTACTTAGAAGACTTATGTTAAGACCTTATTTAGAAGACCTTATTATGGTACGTAGTGTAGGTCAGTCTTTTCTCCTAGTATCTTCTAAGATGTTGTAAGCCATCATCAGGTTGGCTCTGCCGCCACTCATTCCGCTTCATCCAGATACACCACGATGCCGCCTCTGCCTGCTTGGTGCTGTTGGCTACCAGCCGCTTCCTAGGACACACCTGCAGTCATTGGTGGACAACTATTTACAGGCGTCTCTTAATCAAAGTCTGTTTTCTTTTTTTGCAGTTGGTATTAAAACATACATGCAGTTGGTATTAAAATTTGCTGTATTCAAACTACAATATACTAAGATATACACAAATACAAGCTCAACAATAGTCCCATGGAAAATATGGGGCATGAGGAATAACCTTCACCTGACCAGATCTCTAATGGATGAAGTGTGTTTGTTTCACAAATGGAAGTGTTGCAGTTCGGTGTGCGGTGTGGCTGTACACCCCCTCTCTCTCTGTGGGTAGGGGGTGAGGGCATGGTGCCATGCTACTTCTGCTGGGACACTTTCTTTCCCTTCACGTCCCATTTTCTACTCTTCTCCTCCTCCAAATAATGGGCAGCAATATAACCTCAGCCCATGTCTTGCCACGCCGTGCCTCTCAGACATAGTCATTACATTCAGAGAATGTATATGGAGGGAGATAATGAAACAACAGTTGACCTCTGTGTTGAGTGGCTTCCGTTGTGAGGTAAACACGAGTTTACCTTCAGATAGGTGAAGCGTCAAAGGACAGCGGCTCCTAGCCCTCGCTCTCGTCATGTTGTGTCAACTCTCTCCGTCCACAAATACACAAACAAAACAACAAACAAGCCACCCCACAGACACGACACACACACATACGAAATCAAGTAAACACAGCCACCACACAAGCACATTACACAAATGCACATACACACCTAGACCGATGCATGTGCTCAGTAAGAGCCGTGGGCTGACTTGTGTCTGCGCTGGGTGATGATGGTCACGTGAGTTTGCTCACAAAGTTACCGAGGAAGACTCCTTCAACCTGTCTCTCTTTCAAGTGCAGGAACCAAACATTTGTTCAATCCCCCATTGTACTGCATTGAAATCCTAGCTGGAACGGTTAGTGTGTATTTATATTAGAAGCCGCTTTTGCATTAAATATGCTACAGATGGTACCTGGCAGGGTGGAAGTCATTGTCTGCAGGCGAGCACGTGGCACAGATGAATAGCACCCGAGCTGCGTGTGTGTGTGTGTGTGTGTGTGTCTTCGTATCAGAAAAAGAGCAAAAGCCTGTCCCACACTCGCAGTCTTATGGATTAATAATGCATTTGTATCATACCCAAGTGTGTGTATGTGTGTTTAAGTGCCCCAGTGTGTGTGTGTGTGTGTGTGTGTGTGTGCATATGTCCGTGTGCATGTGTGTGTGTGCATATGTCTGTGTGCATGTGTGTGTGTGTGTGTTCGTGTGTGTGCGTTTGCGTTTGCGCAAAAGCCCTTTTTTGCATGGCGAGATTATGCATTGTAATGTTGCCTTTTAAAAACGTAATTCATTATTCAGCTAGGTACATGAGTTACCAATGTGTAATGGAGATAAAAGGAAATACTGTCATACCCTACCGTGTAGATCTTATGTTTGTACTCGGGTTTGTGCAGAAATACTTTGCTCTTTAAAAAGGAGAGGGAAAAGAAGGAGATTCTTCATAAATAGATACATGTGTTGTCTACAAGAAAGCTAAAACATGGCTGTTAGGAGTATGATTAGGTATTAGAATGCAGTAAGTGTACACATTGTATTTCTGTCAAATACTTCACCAACTAACTCAAACGTGTATGTGTTTACATACATACACTACATATCCATCCATGAGATGAAGGTGTGAATAGCGATGTGCATGAACATGAACACTCGTCAAGTGGTCGGCCAATGTGTTAAAGTGCAGATATGTTACCTGTTTGAATTCTATTCTTAAGCAGGTGGTTTATTATGACTGATAGTTTGCTGTTAATTCTGTTCAGCATGCCAAGCTGACATGAGCTGTGTCAGGCGAGCCAATACGCTCCCACACACCATCTCTGATACGGCCTCATCTGCTCTTTATCTCTCAAGTGCATGTCAAATGCACTTCCTCGTGTTGTTGGAGTAATGGCTTGTTTACCAGAAACTGTAGACTTTTGGTTTATGTCTTTGTGCATCCGGTTTATTTCCGAGTCTTGTGTGCTAAGTGTGAGCATGTGACACCACGTGTGTGAATGTGTGCATGTACAGTGCACAAGTGTATCAATTTAAAGGGGATTGAAAACAAAAAGACAAAGGGAGACTGTAGCTGTGTCTCAATTCTAGGAACAAAATTTCATTTCAACGCTATATTCAATTTTAGATAACTGGTTTATTACATTATTTATCGTTCTAATTAACTTTTCTAGAAATGTTATTGCAGATCAATTTTCAAAGGCGAAGTTGTATACTGGAAGTGAGGTAATTGTTGCCCTCGCTGTATTCCTCAGACCGCCTGTTATGCACCTGTTACCGCCAGATAATGAGCCATATCTCCCTGGCCCTGTATTCAACTGTGAGGTGGTAAGATTGTATTTAGCCTTCACCTGCACCCACACCCATCCTATTACTGTTATTTAATAACATTTGTAGCGCTAGTATGTTCGAATAGTTTCTTCGCATGAATCCCCATTTTAGATGATTTGGTCTATTTGGAGTGTGGAGAGGAATGACAGTTGGAAAATAACGTTATTACCATTCTCCTATGAGGTTGTAATAGGTTGTAATCCCTGCTACGAAGACGTGGCCTTCGTAGATCATGAAGGCCGAACTGAGCATTGTTAAATGAGACGGTCTGGTCCACGGAGGATTTCCTATTTGCATCACCAGCTGTTCCCGCCCTTACCTTTGTGTCACGAAGCGCTGCTCCTGTCGCCTAGCAACCTTGACAGCTGCAGTTGACAATCAGGACACAGCTAGAAATAAAGTCTTATCTTATCATAACAACAGTTAGTGAACATAGTTTATATGGCTAATGTCATTTAACTTTAAAATAACCCTATCCTTACTTTCGTATTAAGAAATGGTTTAAAAATCACCAGCACGCAAAGAATCTTGGGATAGGTTTGGCTGCAAAGGATCCATTCGTTGGTCCTTGGGAAAATGAGGCCGCATTTCTCAGCCACATTTGGAGGAGCCTTTGAATTGGGACCGCCGCAATGATGCATTTGGTCTTCAAATGCAGCCTTCGAAGGATGGGGGTCGCGTTAACCGAATATTTTCCGTCATTGACCGTTTTTTTTAAACAGGTTAGGGTTAGGGTAACCGTCATTTTGACAGATTGCAATTCACACCCCTGACCACTTGGTGGCGATTAGCATATTAATTGGCTCTTGTAGAAGAAGAAAAGTAGAAAAGAAGAAAACTGTCACGGCAGTTGAGTGTTGAAACGTTTGAAACAACAAACCCACTTGAAACAAATTGAATACGCGCAAGCGGGCACGCGATTCAAGTCCATGCGGACCAGGAGGAAGGTGTGACCTAGAAGCCCCACTATACGCGAATTATCCGCGTGACATCGCGCTGCCTTGAAAACTTGTTCGCTTGGGGCCGTGTTCACTAGTGGATTAACTAGCTCCCGCCCGCATTGTGGTAATGAATCAGAAGCGTCAACGTCACGCCCATGTCCTGTTTGTGGATTCGCGCTGCAAGCAATCCCAGCATGCTTTGCGCAGCGAATCGCTCGTGTCCCGAGACTGTGCATTTAGGCCACAGGTGAACTGTTCATATTTCATTATTCATTGTTCATGTAGCTACTGGGGCCACACAGTCAGTTGTTTTTGTTACTGCGGAGAAAAAGTGACATATTCTTCTGCTAGATGTGGGTATCCAAGGTGTGGATTATTTGTTCAGCTAGTTTGGACTGAATATTAATTAAAAATGAATTAAAATTAAATGCCATTATTATCATTTAAAAAATTAAAGTGACCGGTAAAAATAGTTTATGAGAGTCAATGTCAGTCAAAATGACAACGAAAAAGTCTAGCGCAACCTCTGCTATTAACTAACACTTATTAAGGGCCTTATTACCTATTAACTAACGCTTATTACAAGGACCTTAATATAAAGTGGCAATTTTTTCACCTACCCTCTTCCATGTTGCAAGGAGCTGTTTGTCAGCCATCTGTTCAGGATAGTCTGCAATGGCAAACACACAACCCAGCAGGAAGCCATCCTCTGGAACTGTAAGGAAAGGGTGCAAGAAGAATAAGGCACCAACAGACTCATTCTTACAGTTTTCCACCTTTTTTTAGGATACATTTGTAGTAGCTCAGTATGAGTTGTACTGCAGCTTTACTCACTCTCTTGGCCTGGCTCATGGCCAAACAACTGGGATATCTGCGGTGGCTGCTGCTGCTGAGGCTGTACCGATGTTTGGAGTTGCTGTTGTTGTGAATGTTGTTGCTGCTGGTGGTGCTGTTGGTTCTGGTGCTGCAAAGCCTGTTGATTCTGCAGATGTTGTTGTTGTTGCATTTGCTGTATGTGATGCTGCTGCATTTGCTGTTGCTGTAGGAAGTGTTGCTGCTGCTGCAGTTGTTGCTGGTGTAACTGTTTCTGCTGTTGGTTTTGCTGCTGCTGCTGTAGCATCTGCATGCGTTGCTGCTGCTGAAACTGCTGGAGTTGTTGCTGCAATGCTTGTTGCTGCTGTAGTTGCTGGAGTCCAGGCCGCATCAACTGCTGAGGACGCAGCTGCTGCTGGGAGAAGGCATGCTGCTGCTGTTGCTGTTGTTGCTGCTGCTGCTGTTGTTGTTGTTGTTGTTGCTGCTGCTGCTGCTGTTGAGTAAATAACTGTTGTTGATGTATCTGCTGTGACTGCTGTTGCAGAAACTGTTGTGGCTGTTGGGGCAATTGTGAAAATCCTTGCTGCACAACCTGCGGAGGTTGAGGCTGGTGCTGTTGATGATGCTGAAGCTGCATCATCTGGTGCTGCTGCTTCAGGTGTAACATAGGATGCTGCTGTTGCTGTGGCAACTGTTGATGGTGTTGTTGCTGCACAACATGATGTGATTGCTGCTGCTGCTGCTGCTGCTGCTGCTGCTGCTGTAACAATTGTTGCTGCAGTTCAGCTG
The DNA here is from genome assembly GCA_027122575.1 of Merluccius polylepis. Classification (NCBI taxonomy): domain Eukaryota; kingdom Metazoa; phylum Chordata; class Actinopteri; order Gadiformes; family Merlucciidae; genus Merluccius; species Merluccius polylepis. The sequence goes on along the minus strand of JAOPJH010000131.1, from coordinate 14,187,484 downwards.
TGAGAGGCTGACTAGACACCTTTGATTGGTGGAAAAGAAGAGGATTGTTGCTGTTGGGGGTGGAAACCTGGCTCCGATTAGTTTGCTGGTCTGATGGCTTTGCCTGATTACCAGTCAGATTCTGAATGAAAGGCAAAACAGATATAAGTAAATATATTCATCTGTATTAGAAAAAAACATTTATAGTAGGAACCTGAAGTGAATAAGACTTGTGAGGCACCTGCCACAGGCTTAAGTTAGTTCAAAGGTTTGTTTTGCTTCACTTAAAATACAGCTGGTATCTGTTGAAACTTGGTTCAAATGTAGACCTCAACTTGCATCTCATCATATGTAATGTCTTCCCCATCAAGAGCTTAGTGGGTTGGATACAAAGACCAATGCAGCACCTTTAAGACCCTGTGCAGTTATTTGTTTTGAAGCAATTAACCAATTAATGTATTCAGCACCAATTAATAACAGTAACAAATAACTACTATGGTAAAGTTTTAAAAGGCCTGGGAACATATTAGGGCTGTGCAATTTTTCACATTCACATTGCCATATCAAACCTCGCTGATGATCATTCATTGTAAAAAACAACAACAAATAAAACAAGACGGCAGGTGGGGAAGCCTGTCAACAGATTTAAACAGAGCCTTTAAACATTAAATTCTAATTTTGATATAAAACATTTTGGAATATAGCCTAATTCTAATGGCCGATCAATTTCAGAAGAGAAGAAAGTGGCGCATAGATCTGCATAGATCTGTAACGCTTGCAAGGAAAGCTACATTCACGTCAATTCCCCCTCTTCTGAAACTGATTGTCGCACTCGTCTCTTTATCCTATCACTATTTGCCCATTAGTCTTATATTTAGAATTATATTATATCCTATATCCTATAGCCCAACCATTAAAGTAGGCCTATTTGAAGCACAACAATGTCACTTTAGACCTTAAAGTTTATGCTTTTTTTTAGGATTTCTGTGGCTATTTCATCATTACCATTCGTCATTTGAAGGCACTATGAAAATCTGTTGACCCCACCGGCTGTTTTTGTTTTTTTGCTGTTCGAGTAAAATAAGCAACGATGTCATCGCGCATCGGCGATGTTCGAGTGGCCGATGACATTGCCTAATGAGACCAAAATGACTAATACTAAACAATTCTCACACATTCAAAAGTTACAGGCTGTGAAGTATTCCTTACATGAGGGGCGGTAGTGGGTCGGTTAGCTTGCTGCATATCAGAGTTGTTGGTGATATTCCGTAGGGTTCTTGCTGCCGGACTCCATTCTGGGACCCCCTCTGAACCTGAAATGCCCCCTAAAGGCAGTAAAGAAGCAGAAAAAAAAGTTATATTTACCCAATATAAGTTTGACATTTACTTTTATTACGACTAGACTTGTTTTGTAGAGCTACAGTGCATGGCAAGCAGAATCTCAATGTCAAGAGCATCGAACAGATTAGGTGGAAAAAAGGGTGCTCTGATTGATCGACCACCGTTCTTTATTGGCCGATATTCATTCTAAATAGTTTGATCTGTGGTCTCTATTCTCTATTGATGACGCAAAACAGGCAAGACAATTTCTCTATGCATCACTAAAATGGCTTCACTGGTCTGTTGAATATGTTGTACATGTTGCCTGCCAATAAATAAACAGTCAATTTATGATACTTTCTCATTTATTCATGTTAATACTTAAAGTATAAGGGAACATTTTTTAACTCATATGTATGAGTTAAAAAATGCGCTTTGGGCTGAGAGTTCCAGGAAGGAGGGGAGGCGTGTTATCTCCATGGATACGACCTACGGCAACTTTATGCTACTTTTTTTTTAAGCTAGTACCGTCGTTGTGTATGAGCATTATAATGAGCGATGTACATGAAATGCGCCACACACCGTGTCGTTATACTACGTATACTAAGTGTACTAAATATATACTAACTGTATACTACTAAATACTAAGGCTACATCCACATTACTACGTTTTCCGTTTTATACATTTTTAAAATGAAAATGATCTCCGTCCACAAGAGCATTTTAGCACCGTATCAGAAAGAATCTCCGTCCATACTACCATGCCTGAAAACGCATATCACATGACCATGTGTGGTTATGTGACCAGCGTGCCGGTATAAACAGGAAGCAGATTGTCTACTCTCCGGTTGGTTAGTTGCAGAAAATATTATGGAGGAAGAACATTGAACAGAAGAACAATGGCGAAAAGTAAGATCAGAGATTTCTTTGTTTGGACCGACGACGAGGTGGAACTGTTACTGAAAATAACACATGAGTATAAGGCGTTGAAGGCGGCAGGGAGTCGTCGCAAAACAAATACGGTGACATATTGGAGCGGTACTGAGTGCTGTACCGAGGCTGACGAATCAGGGAAGGACACGTCATGACTGATAAGACCCAATCAGGAGGCGAACGTGGGTGTCGGCGTCATCGGCTCTGTATCCGCCCGTCCACACTAGTCCAGACTGAAACGCAACCCCGGAGTTTTTTAAAAAACTGGGTCAGCAGTGTTTTCAATAATCTTCGTTTTAGGGGTTGTAAAACGCCGGAGTAGTGTATACGCTAGGCGTAAACGTGGCAAAAGTTATGCGGTTTAAAATGAAAATGTAGTAGTGTGGATGTAGCCTAAGTGTCCAAGAAGCTTAACCCTCTCTCGGACATGGACATTAAAGTCCCTGTGAAAAATAATAATGTGTTTTGAGTTTGTCACATCCCAGAAAGAGGTGTTATTAACCACCCAGCTAAATTTGAATGATTAAAAACCAAAAAAGTGTATAAAATTATGTTTAAAAATCTGGAAAAAATAAGCAGTATTCTCTGCTCTAAAATGCTAGGTCTGCTGAAGGCGCTGAAACCACGCCCATTCACGCATGCGGGGTAGGGGAGACGCCTAGAACAGTCAACATCACATGTCACGGACGGATGCATATTGCTATGCTCCTCTTTGATCATTTTGCCCCCAACTCAACAGAAGGGCCGTTTTAGTACCACTAAAATCTTAACGATACCCATCCCTACCACACACACTCTGGTGCTATACTGTCCAAGAAGCTTAACCCTATTTTCAACGAGGCAATCAACATCAACTGCTGCCCAGACGGAGGTCGACACATCCACACACACCTCGCCGCCGGTGTCCCTTCGTCGCACTCAAAAGGGGACTTCGAAGTCACAAAAACATCATATAAGACATATTAGTATGTTTAAAACCAAAAAAATATTTTGGGTTCACTACAATGTACAATGTTGTTACGGTGCTATTGATAACATTCAGCCACTAGATGTCGCACTCCCCCTCCCCCCTCCCATTGCATTCACGTCACCACTGTTGCTCAAAGCACTTGCCCCCTCAAGTGGTTGCAAGTTTGTTGCACAACCTGCATATTTCGTGGTCGAGTGGAGACTAAGACAGACTCACGTCAAGTGATGAATCTTTCGAGTAGAGTAATGAATTCATTTAGCAACATGTAGCAATATATTAGCTATAGATTTAGGTTACTTTGTGTGGAGTAAAGTCGGGCACCTACTATGAAACCATTTTTCAACACTAACTGGCAACTATGATCGATTCTCGATAAGGGACCGGCAGTCAGTCATTCCCTCTCTCTTCCCCTTGAAGCCCTTTGAGACCAACTTTGATTAAGGGCTATACAAAAAAAATTGACTTGACTTCCAAACACACTTTCCTGACTCTCTCCATTTTCCTGTCCATAAAGGCATAAAAAGCCCATACATAAACTACTTTTTTTTTTTTTCTTTTAAATTTTTTTAACTAGTTATACTTAAAAATATATATATTTAAGTCGGATTTGTGAGATTAAATTCTTAAATATTTTCTTGCAACATTAATTGTTATTCACTAATAAACACTGCAAAGTAATTAAAAACCCTCCATCCACATACAGACCTTGCTGCGTGGATTGACTGAGTGGAGCAGTGGCAGAAGCTCCATCAATTCCGGTGGCACTCTCAGGCACAGAAGGAACTGTGGCGCACAGGTTGATGAGCCCTGTGCCTGAGGGGGTGACTGGATCTTTGCTGCCCACTGGCCCTCCACGTCTTTTGGTTGCGTTGGTTGCTGCAATAGCCGATGGAGTAACAACTTGTGTCCAGTTGAGGTTCCGTCCCTCTTTCTCCGCGGGGGAGTCATCATCCGAGTCATCAAACATGCGTTCACTCCCACGCTCCGGCTTACGAGATGACGTGGTAGTGATGGAGGAAAGCTTTTTTGGGCCAGGTCGTCGGCGGGGGCTGTCTGGGGAGTCGGCGCAAGATGAGGCAGCGCTGGAAGGGCGCGAGGGCCGCGGGCTGTTGCTGCCATCGGAATGGGACCGCTGGTCATACGACTCATCGCTCTCCTCTTCTTCCTCGGGCTCTATGTAGGTGAGGCGGGGGTGGTAGAATGCTTCATCCTTTCTGGTGTTGCCTTTAAAAATTAAGCAGAGAGCCATGTTTATCTTCTTGGTGATAACCATAGCAAACAGAAATAGTTTCAAATTTGTTCAATTGCAATATGTAAAATTACCTTTAACAGAATCAGTGATCCAGTCTGGGGTGACAATTTTAATGTAAGGATGCTTTAGGGCACACTCAAACTTGGCCTAAAAGTAAGAAGAACAGTTCAAAAGTTATAAAAACAATGTTACTGACTGATTCCAAAAGAAATGAATGTAGGGAAACAACTGTATACTGTGGATGCTTTAGAGCAGTGGTCAGCAACCCGTCGATCTCGGAGGCATTTCAAGTGGATCGCAAACATGAGTAAGAAAAAGTTACACAAATAAAATAAATAAAAATCCTTGCGTGGTAATATGTATTTTTTTGTTTGGCATTGTGCAGTTTAGTAATGTGGCCAGTTAAATTAGACATGTCAATGTCATGTGGCTTTGCACTGGGCTTACTACTATCCCGTGTGTCTAGTGGTGTCTACCTGCCGAGGAGACAGGGCTTCCAAGCGAAGCCGTCGGGCAGCAGCACTCCTCTCTATAGCCATCGTTTACACAATATTTCTAGACAATAGGGGAATTACAAAGTACCCTGCCCTAAACAATAGCCTGACTAAATTGCAATTAAACGGGATACATCTCACGTTACAAAATGTTCGGAATGGATATCACTTTAAAATTGCTGTTTAGAAGTGTATCCCCCTAGTTCTACAAGAGTAAAAAGCTGGTAAAAAACTGCATGGCCAGTATAGCTCCAGTGTAAATGTAACGCACACTGTATAAAATACAGGTGACTATGGATAAGTGTACATTAGGCTTGCCACGGTAGTCGGTGTTACCGGTACACGGTGTTCAGGCATACACCGATTACATCCCTTGCCCACCATCCACACCGTCGTTTTTTTTTTATAGAAATAAATCCCATTTAGTTATTTCTTGCGTATAAGCGCTAGGGGTGTGCCTGTCGCGTAATGTTGATTGCGATTGGTCGTCATAATAAACCACCACATAAGTAGGCTATAACCGTATTCCTTGTTTTTTTCACACCACAAAAAAGGTAGGAAAACACATCTGTAAATGTGACTTGCGGCAGCTCGTTGAGATCCCCAACCACTCTGTTCATACCGAGCGAGCCCTTTCATTTGCAGCTTTGGAAAGCTCATCCTTGCAGCTTTGGAAGGCCAGCTGAGGGCCGCCAAGGAGCAGACACGTGGTTTGGCAGGTCCCGTGGGTTTGCCCCAAAAGTCAGTAAATACAAATACAAAATACATACAAAAGAACTAAATACAAAAAAGACCTTGGATTTCGCCATCAACATGTCTGTCTATCGTCTTTGCAACTTTATAACTTCTTCTGAGTTTGACCTGTCCAAGAAAAAGGGATGATTTGACTCTGTTTCCAGCCAAATGGAGCCAGTTTGTTCTGTACACAAGTGTACTGGATTATGGCCATGTTAGGCCACCTCCAGGTAAAGATGAACAATCAGTTACAACTAGTCCATTCACGGAAGTTGTTCACCTCTTGATGATACTGCTCCTGGCTGGTGACGTCGAAGTAAACCCTGGGCCTCAGTTCCTTTGTTCAAAGTTTTTGGATGGACTACCACCACAGCTACCTAGGCTAGCTGGGATCCTACCATGGCTAGTTGGGCCTCCTTCACCATTGGCCTGGATACCACCACACCAGGCCAGGCTTCTACCACTGCTAGCTGGGCCTCCACCACTGCTAGCTGAGCTGCAGCCACGCCGGGCTGCACTTTTGCCACAGCAGGTTGGGCTTCCACCACTGCTAGCTGGGCTCCTACCATGGTTGGTTGGGACTCTTTCGTCATTGGCCTGGATGCCACCGTACCGGGCCGGGCTTCTACCACTGCTGGCTGGGTTTCTACCGCTGCTGGCTGGGTTTCTACCGCTGCTGGCTGGGCTGCAGCCACACCGGGCTGGACTTTTGCTACAACAGGCCGGGCTTCCACCACTGCTAGCAGGGCTCCCACCACAGCTAGCTGGGCTTCCACTACTACTAGCTGGGCTTCCATCATACCAGGCCAGGCTTCCTCCACCTCTAGCTGGGCTACCACCACATCAGACTGAGCAATTAACTCAGTTAAGCTGCCAAAGTGAGCAGGAACCACTGCAACATGGGCCATGTTCACAACATGTTCCACAACCTCAGGTAACTGGGACTCATTCAATGAAGAGAACATTACATTTGTTAAACCTGGCAATTAAGAAGCAACAAAAAATGCATTTTTTTCAAACCCTTAATAATGCTAAAATCATTTGGGACTCACAATCTAAACCAAGAGGAATTTTACTGGGCCATATCAACATCCGCAGTATCGTCAATAAAATTGAGCAAATGGAACATTTATTAAGTGACTCTAATATGGATATACTTGGAATATCTGAAAGTTGGTTGACACATTCATCATCTACAGCAGCTATCAGTATTCCCGGATATAATGTATTTAGAAAAGATAGAGAAGCTGGGCGAGGTGGAGGAGTATTAATCTATGTCAGAGAAAAGTTCCAATGTGAACTAATAAGGTGGCCTGAAGAAGTTAATGCTGAGTGTATTGGTCAAAATATATCACTTTGCTCTGCAATGTCTTTTACTGTGATTTGTGTGTATCGACCTCCCTCAGCAAAGGATGTATTTTATGATCATCTTCAGACAATCTTAAATCATTGCAACTCTAAAAAGGAAATCATCCTACTCTGTGATTTTAATATCAACTGGGACGTTAAGTTAGATAGGAAAAAAACTAAACAACTTACGGATAAGTACAATTTGACACAAATCATAAAAGGACCAACAAGAGTAACACATACATCAAATACTACAATTGATCTAATATTTACTAATACTCCTGAGAGAATCTCTAAGACTTTTAACCTATTATCTGGCCTGTCAGATCACAATTTTATTTTGTGCTCAAGGAAAATTAAGAGGCAGCATTTAATGGCATCCACCAGAGGTCACCAATACTACTTCATACCCAAAAGCCAGCAACAACTCCTGAACGAGGAAATCCAAAATGTAGACTCGTCTAATATTCTGGAAAATAATGACATTGAGCCTAGCTCAGATAATTTTATTAAAAAGGTCAATTATATCATAACGCATTTCACAAAAAAAGGTAAATCCAAGCAACATAGAAATAATCTGCCCTGGATGAACAATGAAATTATAAAATTAATGAGAAAAAGGGATAACGCTCTAAAGCAATGTTTAAAAACAAAAACTACAAGTGACAGACACATTTTTACATCGCTACGAAACAAAGTCTTAAGGATGACCTGTAAATTGAAAGCAGATTTCTATATTGAGACCATAAAGGGGGCAAATGGTAATGGAAAGTTAATATGGAACAATCTAAATAAGTTATTGAGGCGGGAAAAATCTCACTATTTTAGTGATCTACAGCTCCAGGTAAATGATGAGCTAACTGGTAATCTAGACATTATTGTGAATTATCTTAATAGATATTTTATTGGCTCAGTTGAGGAACTTACAAAGCACTTTACATGCTCACATATTCCTCTCAATCGTGTTGATGCAAGTAAACCAATATTTAGCATAGACGAAATATCTGTCACTGAGGTAATGAAAATAATTTCATCCCTAAAAAGCTCAAAGGCCAGAGATGCATTTGACCTTACTAGTGACTTTATAAAGACCCATAAAGACGCTCTTGCTGACCCAATTGCACATCTTGTAAATCTATTGATAAAACAAGGAATAGTTCCATCTACATGGAAGATTGCTAGGGTCGCCCCAGTCTTTAAGGCTGGGGACAAGACAAAACCCGAGAACTATCGACCAATAAGTACTTTACCTATAATTTCCAAAGTAGCGGAGAAATGGGTTACCACAAAATTGACAGAACATTTAAATAATGGCCAAGCCTCTCTTCATCCAATGCAGTTTGGATTTAGGAAATTTCACTCAACAGAGACAGCTACCTGTTATTTCCTAGAAAACTTAAAGAGGTTGTTGGATTAGGGTGGCTTTGTAGCTGCTGTATTTCTTGATTTGTCTGCTTTTGACATAATTAATCCTGATGTGCTTATTGCTAAATTAACTCACTTCAACTTTTCAAATAGTGCCCTCTGCTGGATGAAATCATACCTGTCGGACAGAAACCAGGCAGTTCAAATTGGTGGTTCGCTGTCTTCATACCTCACTTGTTCTGCAGGAGTACCACAGGGCTCAATATTGGGTCCTGTTTTATTCAGTCTATATGTCAATAACCAGAGGTGTGGACTCGAGTCACATGACTTAGACTCGAGTCAGACTCGAGTCATGAATTTGATGACTTTAGACTCGACTTGACAAAATGTAAAGACACTTGCAACTCGACTTGGACTTTCACATCAATGCCTCGTGACTTCACTTGGACTTGAGCCTTTTGACTTGACAAGACTTGCTACTTTCCCCAAAACCCAAAGATTAAAAAGAATGTAAACGGAACGCCCTGTATCTTTCATTGCGTATATGTGTGCGTCTATGTGTGTATATGTGCTGTCGGCACAACATCCAATCAAATTAGATCCACGTTGTTTTGATCCGACAGCATCCATCCAATCAAATTGCAGGACAACCAAAGAAGATGAACTGTCAAACAACGCGCCAGTTAGAGAGAAAATGATACCAAAGATAGTTTCGTTTGGGTATAAAAACAACGAGGTGGTCAACAAAAACGGATTGCAGTATGCAAAACATCCGGCAACAATCGCGCACCGCCCGCCCCCCCTGTCAACAATCGCGCACTCCCCAACTGGTTAAAATGACTCGAAAGGACTCGAAACTCAAACTGCAGGACTTGGGACTTGACTTGAGACTTGACTTTGGACTTGACTCGGGACTTGCCTGTCTTGACTCGGGACTTGACTTCACTGTCGCTCCTTTTCAGGCAACCAATCATATATGAGACGGGGTGGGACTCATCACCCTTGTAACCAAGAAAATGGAGGAGAAGCTTGTTCTGACTGTGACATTATGATATGTCAGACACTAACTATCACAACAGAAACAGAACAGGTCATATAAATATAGATAACAAAATGCAAAGGGATAACGCTAGCAAAGGGCCAACACATCATCACTTAAGGGTGGTGATGTGCTGTCATAGAAATGGTCACGATATGGTTGTCATCAAAACAAAATCCAAGTGCAGTGTTTTTTTTCCTCTCACCGCACAAGCATTTCATCCCTGCGCTCCCCAGTGCCCTGCCAGAGCTTTCCTGCCAGAAAAAAACGCTGCCTGGACACAAGCTCTTGGACGGGATCAGAGCACTGGGTCAGCTTCATTCTGCTGGCATCTCCTCCTGCCGCCCTATCGTCTAACTGTAGCCTGGCCCTGTAGCCTTCGATGCCCTTAGACCAGCGTTTCTCAAACCATGGGTCAGGGGCCGAGCAGTTGCTGCCGAGCCGCACCCCCAAAAAAATGTTATTTCGACCGTTTAAACCGTGCTTCACGTTTGTTGATAAACGGATGAAACCAACTACTGATTTAAAACTGACACGCACTTCATTTAGACATTAATGTTAATGTGGCAATTAACGTTCTGTGTGTTTTGCATCTCATTTATGTAGGTCTATGGGGGCCCCAGAGGCTGATGGTCAAGCAGTATGGGGCCCTGGCTTAAATTTGACTGCCCTAGGCTATACCCCCTTTAGTGAATTCATTCATCAGTGTTTTATGTACTGTGGTGTGCAACAGCTTGCGGCGCAATATTGGCTTCATAAATGTTATGCCTAGGAACGTGATGTAGTTATACTTACAGTTGATATTGATATCCTGTTGATAATTGGTTTCAATTTATTGATCATCGGTTCTCACCACTGGAGTTTTATAAGTATAGTTCAATTTAAGTTGTAAAGTTTTATTGGTTTTTATTTATTTTATCGTAAAGTTTTATTTGTCATCATCGGTAGAGTTTAGTTGTGTGCATTGGATCCTTGATGCCTACTGCGATGCAGTAGGCATCACCCAGAGTTTATCACCTAGGGACCTGTTCCAGTTTTTAAACCATTACCTTGGTTGAAAAGAGAAGTATTGGCATAACGTTGCATGCACTGTGAATCGCTTTGGATAGTATAAGTAAATGGTAAATCATTGAATTGTCCATAATGTGTCTTTAGAGTTTGTTGAAATAATTGATTTTCGTTGGCACATATTTCAAATTCCCCTATAGGTTGAACGTGACAAACTGTGATGAAGGGGATCTGATTTAGACTCGGGTGTTACCTATACGAGCCTGCTGTGCGTGCTACGAGGTTCAAACGGAAATGTTTTTTGCAATTGTAAACTTTGTGCAGTCACCTTGTAAACAGCTAGAGGTGCAAGAGTAGAGAACATTTCACACCATCAGGCCGTTTCCTATACACTCCACGGCTATTTACGTCTAAACGCGCTCTGGATGTGTCTGCCACTACGGGGTCCTACCGTACGCCTATTTCTCCCCCCGTTGGGTGGGAGAGACAACAGGCTACATAAGACCTTTTATGTAGACAGACGACAAACAAATCTAGGGGCACTTAAGATAGTGTTGTTAAGCATTTCCGTTTTTCAGGGTGTCCGGGCATCCTTAAAGTCTTAAATTCATGTTTCTAAATTTTAAGGCCTTAAAAAGTCTTAAATTCGTTAAAAATGTGCTGGTCTTAAATACTGTAACTCAAGGTCTTAAATTTGTCGGGGCAGGACTATTTATTTATTTATTTTTCTCGCGG
>JAOPJH010000131.1:14101630-14114392 GCA_027122575.1 Merluccius polylepis | reverse complement strand
TATTAAAGCAGCTGTAACTAGCATCGCCCGTCAAAAATTTAGCAAAAAATAAAACCACCCATAAAAAAAAAAAAAAAAAAAAAGGTTGCGACAAGGTTGCACATATGAAACATAAGACTCAATGCCAGTCCGATGAGAAAATAAGTTCACGAGGATGAGTCACAAAAGAATTCAAAAAGTTCATCAGCAGGTAGAGTGTTATGCTGGCACTGACACTATCGACTAGTCACCAGCCATCAGTCTGCGATATCAGAGTCAATGGAGGAGTTAATGGAGGAGAGTGCACCGAAGAATTTCTCCGCTTCACCAGGAGTATGAAAGAGATGTCTCTTACCAGCGTGGGTAACTCTCAACGTGCAGGGAAAGAGCAAGCCATATTCGATGTCCCGATCACGGAGCTTCTTCTTCACTGCATCAAACTCTCGGCGTCTCTGGACTACACCAGCGGAGAAGTCCGGATAAATATGGACTCGAACTACCTTCGAGGAGCCCTCTTGGTTCCCAGCCCTCGCTATGTACTGAAGGGGGTCCTTCTTGTCCCTGGCTAGTTTCATCACCTTCAGCTTGTCTTGAAAGTATTGAAACTTTACCAAGATCGGCCTGGGACCCTTGGCTTTAACGTTGTCCATGACACCAGTGCGATGACAGCGCTCAATCTTAGGAGGAACGGAGAAGTTTGCTTCACCTAGAAGCTGTGGAATCAGATGACTCATGAAGCCGTGGATATCTTTGGCCTCAGCCTTCTCAGGTATGCCGACGAATCGTAGATTGGAGCATCTGCTTCGGTTCTCGGCGTCTTCAGTCCACGATTTAAGGTTGGTGTTTTCCTTTTCGAGCACCTTTACACGTTCGACCAGTTCTGTAATGTAATCTTCGTTTGAGCTTACTCTCTGCTGAATCTCATTGACCTGATCTCTGAGCATATGAAGGGAGTCATCGATATTCTTCAGACTGGGTCCAAGTGAGTCTATTTTGGAGTCGATGTGTGAAATCATGTCGAGTTTCATTTGCTGCATCATATCAAAGATACTTTGGAGGGTAACTGGTTCACCCATTGTAAGGGGCATCAGCATTTCCACTTGCACAAAGAGAAGGGTATCCTTAGTGGACTTAGTAGACAAAATAGTTTAGCCAGTAGACTGGAGCTCATAACCCTCACTCACTCACGGCGGCCATCTTCCGTGATCTGACTTGTCATTGCTCACGTCATTGGATGACGGCCCCCATGGGGGTACACTCTGTGCTGTGCCCAGAATTCCGAGCAGAGAAGTAGGAGGTCTCCCCAGCAGTGTTCAAGGTTCCATCCTCCGTGACCCTCTCATTAAAGAGGTTAGCCGAAGCCGCCAGTGACAGGGCATCGTCCATGTTAGGCCCATCCCCCAAGGAAGGGTCAGGCTGGACGTCAGCCACCCCCCCACCCGCCCCAGGTTGCAGGGTCAGGAGGAGCTCCTGTATCCTCACCATATCTGACGACAAGCGATCCACCTTTGATGCTAGTTCGCCCTTAGCCCTTTTCCTGGGGGGGGCACCCACAGCCACTGCTCTACCCCGGCGCCGAGGCCGGTCGGGCTGGGCCGAAGGAAGTGGTGCCATTGAGGGAAGGTCGGCGGCCGCCGGACGCTCCACCACTGCGAGTCTAGTCACCCTAAGTGCCCAGGGCATGGAGCCGCAGTTCATACAGGCACTCTCAGTAAGGCCCTCCCTCAAATGCTCGAAGCCGAGGCAAGAGGGGCAATGGTCATGGCCGTCGTCAGGCTCGAGGGCGGCCACACAGGCGCTACACACATGAGCCATCAGCAGAACACTGGGAGAGGGAGCGAGAGCACTGCCTTCACCAGTAAGCTACTAAGCCAGAAACAAACGGCAGTATTACAGGGAGAGGACGCGAGAGCGCTGCCCCCACCGGTAAGGGACTGAAAGGAAAATCACCGCAGTATTACCGGGAGAGGACGTGAGAGCGCTGCCTTCACCGGTAAGTGACTGTCACAACAAAGGAAGCTATAAATAGCATCTACAACCGCTGGAAGGGAGCGGATACGCTGCCTCACCAACAAAGTAGCTTAGCGCTGTACAGTGTTACCAGGAGAGGACACGAGAGCGCTGTCTTCACCAGTAAGTGACTGAAAAGAAACGCACAGCAGTGTTACCGGGAGAGGACGCGAGCGTTGCCTTCACCAGTCAGGGACTGAACAGAAATACACAGCAGTATTACCAGGAGAGGACGCGAGAGCGCTGCCTTCACCGGTAAGTGACTGAACAGAAATACACCGCAGTTTTACTGGGAGAGGACGCGGGCACGCTGCCTTAACCAACAAGCTACTTACCCCAAAAAGTACACCGCAGTATTACCAGGAGAGGACGTGAGAGCGCTGCTTTCACCGGTAAGTGACTGAACAGAAATACACAGCAGTTTTACTGGGAGAGGACGCGAGCACGCTGCCTTCACCAACAAGCCACTTCTTGCTGCTTCTTTTCAAAAACAAGGAAGCTGCAATTAGCGGCTACAAACCTTTTTTTTTTTTAAAGGAAAAGTTGTCAATTTAGTACACAGCCTAGCTGTGCTTCTATTCAAAAACAAAAGGAAGCTATAATTAGCTGCTACAAATAGCGGCAATTAGCTCAGCGCTGTACAGTTAAACAGCCCCTGGAGGACGAGCGACTCGCCCGTGACTCCGACCTTTTGGTCGCGAGGCTGCACAATAAACTGGAGCGTGATCCCTTCAAAAACGAATATGTTATCCGCAAATTGGTACCTGCGTCTTTGCGAGAAGATGAAAGGAACAGATCCTCTGTCGACACCGGGCTATATAGCCTTCCGGTGTCACGAGGGGTCACAGGTGACTTTGTTGGTATAGGTACTCGAACTGCGCATGCGCGAGACGGATACATCCAGTGCTTAAAGCACCGCCTCTGGCGGTCAGTAAGGATGAAATAGAACTGGTCTCATTAGTGATAGGCAGACTTTCACAAGCCTTCGAAAAAAGGTAGTAAGGAACTTAAGGAAAGCTAAAGCTGATTTTTTTATCAAAGTAATAGAAGGTGCATGGGGAAATGGGAAACTGATCTGGGAAAACCTTAATAAATTAACTGGGAGAAATAAGGATCAGAAAACAAAGGAATTTGAACTCAAAGTGGATGGAATTTTAAATCAAGATAATGACTTCATTGCAAACACTTTTAATAGTTTTTTTTAATAAATTCAGTGGAGGAGTTGGCCCAAAGCTTCCCAACTAGAATCCCGATATGTACTCCTATTAAGGAGGACAAGCCCATTTTCAGAATAAGAGAAATTACCGAATCTGCAGTGGTAGAGATCATGAGCTCCTTAAGAGACTCAAAAGCACGAGATGCTTACAATATGGACACTACATTTTTAGGACGCCTTTGTCTGTCCTATAGCCCACCGAATAAATCTATCAATTAGGCAATGCATCTTTCCAAGTACCTGGAAAACTGCTGTGGTGATACCAATTTTTAAGGCTGGTGACCAAACAAATGTGGCAAATTATAGGCCCATTAATATTTTGCCCGTAGTGTCCAAGGTGGCCGAGAAATGGGTTGCTCAACAACTAACTGTTCATTTGAACATAGGCCATACTCCCTTGCACCCTCTGCAGTTCGGTTTTTGCTCCAATCACTCAACAGAAACCGCAAACTGTTATTTCCTGGAAAGTGTGAAGTCAAGGCTAGATGCTGGTGGCATGGTGGGCACAGTATTTCTGGATCTTAAGAAGGCCTTTGACACCGTTAACCATCAGGTACTCTTGTCAAAGCTGTTGTGATTTCGAGGAAGAAGGCCGCCGACACAGGATCGCTTTTAACTCACTTTATTTATTTAGCTTTAGGTCTATTATCTATGAAGCAAATGGAGAGGAATTGTATCATTCACGCGTGGAGCAACTCTCAGCTGAATATCTAATCGATACGCTGCCTGGAGAGTTTCTGGCTCCTCCTCGTTGTCTATGCTCGATAGTATCCTGGAGGCGTGGCCTCCATGACGCGTAATGTACCTTGATTGGCTAGTGTTGAGCGCCCGCCTCCTAGTGTATTATGTATGCTGCCATCTGGTGGCCAGGTGAAAATAATACAATGTGTATATTTGATCATGTTCCTTAGTGGCTATGTGAAGATATTACAGCCTGTTGCTATATGTACTGTTATTTTCGTAACAAAGCTCTCACTTTTTAATTTTTCCACTGAAGCAGTAAAATGGTAGCCTGATAAATCATCCTATAACATTAAAATGTATAGTCTGGCATCGACTGATAGAACTCGGCTGATCCAAGGGGCGGGAGTAGAATCGTCTTACAAATTATATGGCTAACTCTGGCCCATTTACACTTCATGTGAAAACTGATGTGTTGATTAATGTGTACTGTCCCTGTTAAATAAACAAATAAATAAATAAAATAGTGTAGCTACTCTGGGGTTTGTCGGATGAGGAGACAGAACGACACTTAGAAGCTGTGAAGGACTTGGATATCTTGGATATCGTGCGCAGGGGAAGCGTCTCTGGGGTTTCTTCTAAACCCAGACTTTTAGCTGCAGCTGCCAGCAGCATTGTCCTCTCGGACTCGTCTTCAAAGATTGCAAATATTTCCAAAGTTGCACAAGTACCAGGATAACCTTCAGCAGGACCCGACTACCTGCCACTGTTCTGTCAATTTAAAGTGCGTTGGCTGCGGAACTAATCAGACAGCTCATTTGTTTACGGAGGGGGTAGCCTCTTTCACTTCATGAAGGGTGCTTACCCTGACACAGGCAGTTTCTTCAGATTGCACTGTGCAGCTTGATGGGACCTGGCACACTGCCAGCAGCACTTATTGACTTGGATCCGTGAGCTGTTCTCTGGATAGCTTTGCTATACCACTGCACTGGTTGAGGTAGTGCTCAGTGTTGTCGCAAAAGGGGCAGTATGCTTTGCTGGAGCCCTTATATGTCCTCATGTCTCTCTCTCAGATAGACTTGGAGGTGGCCACTGATGGTCCTTCAGATCTATTTAGTATTGGCAGTCTCTCTTTGGTGGCTGCCATCATACTTAGAGCTCGGCTGCTCTCTAGTCCCTTTCACCAAGGGCTGACTGTCAAACCATTGGCGCCATGACTCGTAACTAAACCAGTCTAAGAGGTCAAGGAGGGTGTGAGTGGTCCCGGATTGAGTGCGACAGCGGAACTCGGGACGAAGTTTGCTCAATAATCAAGGTACATGAGACCCGCATCTTAGTTCAATGTCTCCCTCAATCCCCAGTGTGCTCAGCAGGTCCACCAATGATCCTGGATGGTCCTTGGGCCTCTGTAGATCTGCTCTGTCACATATGACTGGTCATAGGTTGAGTGGCCTAAAAGTGGGGTACTGGTAGCCACCACACGGGATGCAGTAGCTGGATATGATTGCTGAGTAGTTGGGAACAGGTGATGGTTAGAAGCTGGGGCTGGGTTATTGTTGAATCGGGATGTGACTGCTGTGGTGCACAGTAGGGATTGGTGGCGTTAGCCTGATGAGACAGGAACAGTTGACCAGGAGGATGTGAATATGGCTGAGAGCAATAGCTCATGGCTGGTGGGTGGTTTGGTCCAGTAGCCACCCCCTGAGCCTCTAACTGGAATCTATTTAGAGGATTGATGAGGCCAAGGTGTCGGGTCGGGCCACTCCTGTTCTTCGTTCCTTTCGTTGGGTGCCCCAGCACTGTATTGTGGGGCTGTGGGCAATATTAAGTGGCCTAATGATGCCTGGGCTTCAGGTGTTGGGGTTAAGGGGCTGGAAGGGGTTGAGTCTGCTTTGAGTGCACAGGTTGCTTCAATAAGCTCCATCTCAGACCGAACTTCATGGAGCTCCACAAAGTCAATATGGAAGGCCTGTTTGAGACTGACTTGAGAAGCTTGGTGATCTCTCTCTGGATGGATCTCAGCTTCTCCTGCTACTGTAGTCTCTTGTGGTAGGAGGGGTAATATTCAGTGTAATCATTCAGTTTTCTCATCCTAAAGTGCTGGCCTGTTGCTTTTCATGCTGATGTTGCTAGTCTGGTCCACTCCTTTAATATACATTGCTCCGCCATTTTGGATGTGTGGCTCCTTGTAAAATGAGACTTGTTCCGTTTGTTAATTTCTCCCCCTAGTTAAATGACACTATTTGTTGTTTCCGGTGTGTAAATGTCGGAGGGTAGAGCAACTGTGGAAATCCACAAAGCTCCATTTTCACCGTCTCTATTACAAAGACCTAATAACTGAGTTTAACAACATGATTAGGAATGTGAAGGCGTCGTACTTTGCTAATCTAATTTCCTCCAGTAAACCAGAGACACTATTAAGGAGGAGACACATCACTGAAAAAATCACCCATTGAAATGCATGGGGAAACTTCGTACGCCAAGATGGCCGTTGTTTGCACATGTCCCGCCTCTTCCGGTGCCGTTGCTCCAATCATTTTGCAGGTCCTACGCGGTCACGCTTTTTGCGACACTTGGAATCTATTTTCAATCAGGAGGGAAGAACCAGCAACTGGAGCGGCACAAGCAGCATCGACTGGAAAACTTTGACTACCAACGAAGAATGGTATGTATTTAAACTATACTGCAACTTTGGTACACCATCGTTGTTCAATGTAGTTTCTGTTTTTTGTCGTCCTTTCGTTTCACATGATGGTGAATTAGTCAACTGACGTTAGCTAGCTATGCTAGCTAGCTAGCTACCTTGTTATCGATAAGAGTCGTATAAGTGTTGTTTGTGTTGGTTTTAGTAAAAAATTATAAAATATTATCTTTGAAGCTTTGAACACATTGAACACTAGACATTGTTGCTGTGACTTCATTGCTAACATAAGGCCAGTTTAATTTAGTGTGCTGACTTCAAACGAAGCGTCAAATGGATAGAATCGGTAGTGTAGCAGCTAGTAATAGAGGATTGAAAACAAGACTTTTGTTATTGTTGGAATGGTTTTATTCCTTTATATTAAGGCACTTTCTTTTTCTGCCATTCTTTTCGTTTCTTTTTTTTATTTGGGCAGCCACTTGGTTCCGTGCCTTTATTTCGGCCCCAAGCCTGCACATTATGAATTTGTTCAAGGCAATAGCCTCGATGGCCTTGGAGTGATTCGGGTGCTGGAGGTGGATCTCATCAAAGGCCCCGCTGCGTTGCAGGGCCTCCTTCAGTTTCTGGGCCAGCCCCTTTGCTGCCCAGACTCTTGGCAGCTCCCTCTTAATGTTGCTTTCGCACCTGGCGATGCAGGCCTGGAAGGCCTCAGTAGGCTCATGGAGGCTGGCTGATGAATGGAATTTCTTGGCCTGAATGAAGGAACCCTCCCTTGTAGCAGTGCTGTAACTCTGCTCTCTGTTGTTCCTCTTCACCAGCACTCTTTCACACTCCCAGCACTGGCCAAGGTCGGGTTCTTCCGCCACCTTTTTGGTGACCCACCCAGCCACGTAGGTCAGCGCCTCTTGCTCCCCTTCCTGCCCACCTTCCTGCTCAACATAGCTGGCATCGGGGTGAGGGATTCGCTGTGATGGCCAAAGTAAGTCAGAATTCATTTGTTTGTTTTTAAATAATGATCATAGATGTTAAGCCTAATGTGTGATTCTTGTTGTATTCAGACACATTATCATTACCTGCTCAATGGCCTGCTCGGGGGCCACAGTTGAGGTCAACTGTGAGTCAGTCTAAAGCATAAAAACACATTCCAAATGTATGTATTAGCATAAAAACACATTCCAAATGTATGTATTAGGATTAAGTATTCAGTCCTGTGTTATTTAAAAACCTCAGAAGGATGGGGTGAGTTCCATCAGGATTGTGATTACAGTTGGGAGTGTTGGCCATTCTAAAACATTTTTTTCCATGACATTGCATGTTATAGATTCCTTGGAGATTTCAGCATTGATCTTACCTGCAGCAACTGAGTTGCATCATCAGGAATGCAGTTGGTGTTGCATCCCTGTACACCAATGATGCTGCCCACTGAAGCACTCCTCAACGCTGCCGAAACTCCCTGGCCGTGGGGTGGAACCTGTGTCCTCCCTTCCCTCTTATGACCGAAAAGAGGTTCTGCAAAAATCGGTAGGTACACGATTGTCAGAAAAGCTAAAAAGCATTTGGAACTAAAAGGATTCTAATGTTGGCTGAACAATACCTCCAGGCAATCTTGATTGAGTTTTGCAGTGCGTAGCACATGCACACCCTCTCTCCTCAGCTCCTCATGTAGCTTTATGACGCTACGGAGGCTCAGTACCAAGCCTGAGTGAGACGGCGGTGATCTTTTTGACCTGGATGGAAGGATGTGATAATATCTAATGTCGCCATACGCACTTAAGAAAAGTCTTTGGAAGACAGTGGTGAAAGATGTAATGTGTGCTTCTTCAGATTATATCTCTTGCAGTTCTTCTAGCCACAACTCACCCAAACTTCCATGTCATGATCCATGCCATGCAATCATGAAGGTAGGTGAGCCGGCCCGTATTGGCCATCAGAGGCCTCCTCCACCATTTGGTGTCCCTCAGGCTCCTTCAGATTTTAATGTGAATTATCATCAGTGAATTGAACCAATGATACTTGGTGCTTTCTCTAATAACATTTTTTTCTACAATACTTGCCATCTTCATCCAGGGCTAATATGAGTCAGTCTTTGTGAAATAAATATTGTGATTGCCTTTAGTTTACCTTGAGTTTAGGACGTCGAATAGTCTGTCCATTCTTTCAAAGAAATTGGCTGTGTGGAGAGCCTCCTCGGGTAAAGTCTTGTGGACAATCATGGTCCTCATTCCTTGAAGGGGGGAAATCAGATGGTTTAGTATGTTTGTTTATGCCAGGGGCTGGTGGCTGGACAACTGCTTTTTTAACCACTGAGCTGGCCAGATATAGACATAATTACTAGACGTGAATCGTGTGTGTGTGTGTGTGTGTGTGTGTTTGCACAGAATTTACCAGCTGCGACAGAGTGGCTGAACACCTGGGTAGCCAGTTTCACGCTCATATTTGTGAAGGGAGGCAGATGTATGTGCCGTTCTGTCAGTTTGGGGGCCATCCGGATCACATTCTTCTTATCCTGGAGGTAGAAATCCTCCAGATGCTTCCAGGATACCTCATTCCCTCCAATCTAGAGGACCACAATAGATTCAAGATTTAGAAAACCTTATTTCCCATCACTCCAATAATGTAATCTTAATGATATGCTTACCCTACTGTATGCAGCCTGTCAATATTTAGAGTACTTATGTAATAGTTATGTAAAAAAACCCAACATGAATTACATTTATGGAATGTTTTTTAAGGTTGTTCCGGATGGACTTCATGAGGTGAGGGACATCAAATATGAGCGGAATCTTCCTGCCCAGATTAATGCAGTGAGATTCATCACTGTCTGCATTGACGTCCAGTGAGGCTCCCAAGATTTTCATGGCCTTGACGTTCGTCGACCCCTGGTCACAAACAACGCATTTCACCTGAAAGTAAGACACATTTTCCACAATTTTCAGTATTCTTTTGAAATGTAATCTGGTCTTCATCCAAGTCACTGTTGTACACAAACAAATATATCATTTACAAAATGATTGTATGACACAAAACTGCGTTATTCAGTGTCATGGGGAGGAGTAAGGAGAGTAGTGAGCTAGATGGTGATTGACACATTAACCAGTTTCTTTGTCTTAAGTGAATTGATGGGCAGAGTTTTATTCTGATCCCAACAACTGTCCCTAGATGTTATTTAACATGCATTGAGACTTTGGTTAGATTTGGGTATGTGTGTGTGTTTGTGTCTATGTGGTGATTAAGTGGTATTTGGATTTTAAAAATACTAGTATTGCCCTTTCTGTATACATAGTACATACGCTTAGTCCAGAGCCTTCCGCGATGGTGATTGCCTCTCTCAGCCTTGTAGCGACGTCTTCACTGGCCATTGCTGACTTGGACAGGAAGTATCCTATTGCCTACAAAATAAATTCATGGTAGTATGTGCAGTGTTCTTATAGTGGGCTATGTTTTTAGAAGTGAATGTGACATTGACATTTTCATGTCTATATTGTTTATTACCTGCTTCCATTTGCCACTTATGGCTCGAACCATGAACACCATGGCTTGTTTTGCGGTTTCGCCGTTTGTGGTAAGGCCATCAATGGAATCAAGCCGCCGGTTGTATTCCACTTGATTTTTAATGGACATCTCATCCAGCACAATGGAGCAGATTTTGTCTGCCTCTGCCATGGTTTTGGTTTTGGCTTTAATGCTTGCCAAAACCCCAGCGAGAAATCCAGGCTATGGAATTAAGTGTTTAATTTCAGGTGTATGAACCCCTTTGACTTTTCTGTTTTTCTGCATTAGTCAATAAATGTGATCTGATCTTCCTGTAACGCACCAGTATGACTAAACACTAAAAAAAACATTGTATACTGCCACTCGTAAAGACATGTACCTCAAAGGTCCCCAGACTGCCCATCAGATGTCTTGACAGGGTGGCTTTGGAAGGCAACTGGAAAGTTGTTTTCAGTTCGGTGTAGCACCGTGGACTGTGGTGGTAGAGTCGCAGTGCCATGTTCTTCTGCTCTCGTGTGTACCGCTCACCATGTTTGTTTGCCCGTGTTAGGGCTATCTGCCCATCCACAAATTCCTTCGTTTTTTTTGGGAGGCAGTCTGCAGCCAGCACATGGACTTCCTTTTGCTGATGTTTAAATCTGCACATGAAATTGCTAAAATTAATGTGTGTGTGTGTGTGTGTGTGTGTGTGGAGGGAGTGCTGTTACTACTGCATACTTTAACTGCAGGTTTCTTAGTTTGTTGTCCACCCTGTAGTGGTACTGGCGCATTTTGGCCCTTTCCCTCAGTAGCAGTATTCTCAGGTTTTTGATTGTCTGCAAAAACATCTGGTTGTCAATTCTTTCATTCTGTAAATGCAGATTCTATGCATATACAGTTGCTGTCTTGAATGGCCTTTTACCTTATCTTTCTTTGCCAGGAGTGTGTGGAATTCCACGGACATTTCTTCCTGAGCCATCTCACCAGCACTTGTAAGTATGTTGGAATCTGGAACCGTATTACATTTACAGTTATGTATTTGTTTGTCCAAAGTAAAAAGAGGAATAATAATCAAGCTACAACAGAGTACCACGAGCTAACAAGAAACTGACAGAAGATGATGAAAGTGCAGCAGGAAGAGATGGTGCAATACAATGGGGCATTGCATTGCATTCATTTTTATTTAAATCAAATCAAATCAAATTTTATTTATAGAGCACCTTTCATATATGGTAAAATATAACACAAAGTGCTTTACATAATAAAAACACAATGATTAAAACCCTGTATCCCGACACACAACAGACCAGGACGCTGGCGTCTATACAAACGAACTCACTCACGCACACTTACACATACGCACACACACACATACATACACACCCGCACACACCCATACCCCCAAATTTATCGACAGATAAATATAACATAATAGTGACATGGCAGGGCACTGAGGACCTAGATGAGGAAACACCACCTATGGGGGCCGTCCACACCAAGAGGGGCCCCAGCCTACGGCCACAGGGGGTGCCACCGCGGAGACCCCCCCAGCCCAGAGAGACAGGGTCCCCGCACATGGTGCGGAGATTCCCAGTCCCCCGGGCCCAAAAGATCCCCACGGCGACGTCCCTGCAGCCAGACCGGACACAACTCCCAGTGTGGAGGCCCCCCATGAGGAAACACTGGAGCTAAAAACAGGATAAGAGAAAAACAGTAAGACAGGATAAAAGCTTCAGGTAAAATGATGGTAAAGAACATAAAATCTAAGAACTAAAAGGCATAGAAGCATGAAACGCTAAAAACTAAAAAGCATAAAATCTAAAAGACTAAAAAACTAAGACAGTGAATAAAATATAGTTAAAAAGTTAAGAGTATAAGAGAATAAAGGAAATCAGTTAAAAGCTAAGTTAAACATGTGAGTCTTCAGCCTCTTTTTAAAAATATCAGCAGTCTCTGCACTTAGATAGACAAGTGCTATTTCAGTGGAGTGTCCACTTTTTAAGACAGATTGGTTGGGGGTCAAGAAGGCTGTGACAGAAATTATATGACCTATTCATGTAGCTTTCCATGTCCACATGCATAAAGAAAGAACCTAACCCAACTGCCCTACCATAGCAGTGACTGTCCACTAATCAGGGTGTTTATTTCAAACTCTGCCTAGATGACCAGATTTCCTCACTGCTGTGACATGGATTGAGCAAAGGAGTGGTGGTGACAGAAAAGGTATGTAGATATTCTACTCATTACGCTCATAGTATCTTGGTGGAATCTTTATTTAGCTTTTTCTCAATTATGAACCAGAGGAAAAAATTGAATATTGAACAAAGTATTAGTCCTTGAGCCAGAGGGTTGGTAGGTACCATCTGTCCAATCGGAAAATACCTTTCAAGATGTTATGATACCTGTGCAGCATTGACAGCAGTTTTTGTTTTCATTACCTCTTTCTTCCTGTCGCACAGGGTTTTGCTGCCGGAAAAGGCCTGGGACAGCATTTGGAGCCAGACGTTTTCTTGCACCCTTAGGAAAGGAATATTTGGAGGACTGTGAAGTGGAACTGTTTGACTGTTTATATACTTCCTATTACTCCTTTGATGTACGATGTGTGATAAATTGGTCTCTTGTGTTTTGGATAAGGGCTTGCACCCATCTATCCATGTAGCAGAAATTGGTAGTTGGTTCACATGACTGTTATGGTGTGTGTGTGTGTGTGTGTGTGTGTGTGTGTGTGTGTGTGTGTGTGTGTGTGTGTGTGTGTGTGTGTGTG
>JAOPJH010000131.1:14054794-14072345 GCA_027122575.1 Merluccius polylepis | reverse complement strand
GTTGAGTTGACGTTTAATTCCTCCTATCATCAACGCTCTATTTTTATTTTTGTACATGATCTTTCAGATGATTGGTTCATCTATGAAGTACGGGGACGGATCTGTCAGCAAGACAGAATATCAATGCCTTTGTTATTATTAATGAAATCTTCTAAATGTCTGCCACTAGGTCACATCATTCTCATCCAAATCTGATGGAATAATTCAACACACGCAGACAGAAAAGCAATTAAATAACTTCAATACAATTCAATATTGATACCATCAATATGCATCCATGCCATCATTCTTTCACACGCCACGGTACAAATGTGCACCGATCAGACAGTTTGGGTCTCATTAAGACCCATTCTGCCATCGGGAAGTCATTATCTGAAATGAACCAACAGAGAGAAGAGAAAGAGAATGAATGCAGGTAAGGCTAGTCCAGAGATCCCATCAACATAAACGTTGGCCTTTTCACCTGGAATTTACATGTTCCGTTTGTTTCGGCACACGGTTTTCAAGTTATATTTATTTTAAACGTGTATATTTATATTTATTTATATTTGTTTGCAATTGCGAAAAACATGTTTTTGAGAACAGGGCTCATGGTCTCAAAACACTTTACACAATTCACAAAATCACACACCCACGGTGCGACACACTCATGTAACATGCAAAATTAAGCACTGCGTTTAAAACTATATAAACACTATGGTGCCAAATCAGACTTTGGCACCACATGGCACACACTTCATTCATATTACCAGATTTGTGTCCAACCTACACACTGTTGTGCGCAATCAAAAGCACTTTCATCTTTGGTGGGCTTAGTCATAATACTAGTTCTGAGAGAGAGTCTACAGAAATATTTGCCGAAACACAAATATACTGAAAAACCTTCCGATTTTTCTCCACAACAAATCAGTGCAACACATGCACAGCACATATAATATACATTACAGTTGTGTGAACAAAAAAATGTGCTCTCTATCGAATACTTCTTCTTTTTTTTTTTTTAACAGGAAAGAAAAATACTACTGCATATCACCGCCAAGCTGGGTCTGGCCACAGCCTCATCAACATCACAGGCAATATCTTCCCTGGTTTTCGACATCGAGTGAAGAAGCGCCTCGAGTGCCGTATCAAGCTCCGGACGGCACCCACATCCCTCATCACATACCTCTTCCATTGCCTGCAGAAGAGGCATGCGCACATAGGGCTGATGGTCATGCACCTTCCGCCGCCATGCAGAAAATAAATGGAGATTAGGTGGAAGCTATTGAACATGTTTTGGAGCAGGGCTGCACAATGCAAGCTGACTTTGTGCCTACCACAACATAATATGGTTGCTCTTCTGCATCATCCGTACAGCCTGCAGACTGTTGTGCAGTCTGTCCATAAATGTCAGCATGTGGGCTGTGTTGTATGGACCAAGGTTGCCATGGTGTTGGAGGAGACCATTAGTATGTGTGATGGTGACACACATTGCGATGTTGCCGCCACGGTGGCCAGGAAGATCAACAATGGCCCATGATGTTTCTTCCAGCATCATCGATAAAAATAAACTCATGTGGGATCGCATTAGCATCCACTTCCAGTACTAAATTATTATCAGTCAATATGGTGTAGTCCAGTAATCTAGTGAAAACATGCTGTACTATGTAATGTGCAGTGAACTGTAGTCAATCTTGTACTAACATCCACATATTCATGTCTCAGGGTTTTGTTAAAAGGCGCTTCATGTGCACTTGGTTTCAATGCAGAATACGGGCCAATGTGGACAGCCAAATGGATTGTCTCTCCGAGTCTAAATGTATTATTTGCCAAAAAAGCAAGTTGATTATTGCTGCTTCATGTGCCTCACTAAACATTCCACCATTATGTATTTATCTCTGTCCTTTAGAAAAAAAACAATAATATAGTGATTGGTCATTGTAGACTAAATAGTTTTTCTTTTCCACAGTAAATTTTGCAGGATTCTTGTAAAGTTATATAGTGTATGATATGGCAGCCATTCATGCAGTAAATAGGTGTCACACAACAACTGACGTATGTAGTATGATTCGAGTCCTGAATTACTGTATGCAGAATAAATGGAAATGTGTTTTATGTGCTCAAGTCTACATGTCTGGATGAGAGGCAACAGTAAATCGGCTCAAGTTGGGCTGGACTCTCTGTCCAGCCTCTCTCACTGTAAACCAATAGTCAACAAACGTTCCGATTTTGTCAGAAAGTTGTCTTCTTCCTTGTCCTCCCCCTCCAGCTCTACCCCTACCTCTCACTCTTCCTCCCTCTCTGACTCACCACCCCCGCCCCCCTCACACACACACACACACCTCTTCCTCTTGCTGCTGGGGCTTCAATTGTTGTTGTAAAAAGGTCACCTGTGGTCTTTTTTTATAGTGATTACATCCTGATTGTCGAGCAATCAGCTGTTTGGCCAGGTGGCACATGTATTGGCCAATTGGTCCATGGGGCGGCATTTTGAATGGCAGTGTATTGAAATGGCAAGACTTTATATCAGATTCCTGTGTCTTATGTAGAGATCTGTGTGCAGGGAATTGCAAAAAGTGCCATGTTGAACTGCAAATCAGAAAATGTGTTGAAAGTTTTGGAGACTTGAGCTGAGGTTTATTAGCCTAGAAATCTAGACGCCCCTAGCAGCAGAAAATGTATTTTGCAGCCAGGGGGGTCTAGCACTTCTCCATCGTTTTTTTTTCTTCTGGAAACAGAAAATCTGTCAGGCCGATCACAGCGCGGGGGGCGGAGTCGGAAGCCGGGCTACCATGACGACAGAGTTGCGACGGTTCCGTACAATGGCTGCTGCTGCTGGCGAACGGTTGTCTTTCGACTCAGCTTTGGACGCGACTCTTCAAGACTTGAAGTTAACATTTTCTGTGAGAAAAGAACAAAGAACGGCACTGAAGTCTTTCCTCAAAAAGAAATATGTATTCGGAGTTTTGATTAATTACGTAGTCAGAGCCGTCGCTCTGACTACGTCACCTTCCTCGTTGCTCTGATTGGTTGTAGCGCTATCCTATTGCGTGCAGAGGGAACTTGAAAGACAACCGTTTATCCCGCCCACACTGCCAATGGAGCAGTGCCAGACCCGACATCTTTCTGATGTGGGTCTGGCTTGCCAGGCTAGCACGATGCATCAATAAAAAAGCAAGATATAATGTAGAAAGGATATAATAATAAAAAGTAAGATACAATAAGTAAACAGTTAATCAAACGGTTAGGGAATATTGACATTATTTCACATATGGAAATCATTCGTACTGTTACACTGCTCATTTTGGAAAATTATAGACAACTAGTTTTTTTTCCTACTTTGCAGACCTGACAACAAATCAAGCAAATGGTTGCAAACAGGGACTTGATGGAGAGTCCAATACTGGTTTATAATACTGGTAGGCTAGCTATTCTATTCATGGTGCGACATGTAGCCCATTTATCAAAATTAGCAAATAAGTCGACATGTTTAGACTCCACAAATATGTATGCGAGACTCATTCCCTTGTGCCGTTTATAGGTAGACTCAAATGATTGGAAATGAACATGCATTTTAACAGCGATGTGGTTGCCTGTTATCCTACTTGATAAGTATTGGATATGAGTGATGTTGTTCCCACTGACCTGCAACTGCTCCCAGCTCCAGCCATCTCCCAGACTGTTGGAGTGCTTCAGGAAAAGCTTACAGCATAGGCTGAAGTATTTCTCGTCAAAGGAACAGCTTCTCATCTCTGATTTAAAGACATCTGTTGGAAATAGTGAAGGAGAAATGTGTGAACATTGCTAAATTACAACACGGTTGCAAATATTTATTATACATTCAAATTCAATTCAGCGTGGTTCCTTTGCCGGGTACAGCAACAAAAGATATTAACATCCTGGTTGAACATGCTTGACTTTCTGTCAACTCATGGTGGCGCTGTTGAGACTCAGAGCAACACACACCGTCGGAAAGGAGATGGTGTGGGAAGGTCCGAAGCGTCCCAACCTCATTAAACTGTAAAACAATGCTGGTACAAATTAATATTTCGCCGCTGGACTCGCCCGGTAAACGGGATTAAAACATCCCATGATGTTAACAAACCACGTCATAGCTAATATGCAAACCATGTTTTACCTACTTTTCAGATTATGAATGGATCTGTGAAGAAGCTCATCACCCGCACGGAAAACCATTTATTTAACATGGCTGACGATCCGAGTCTGACCACATGTTTTGGTTTTCTTCTTCTCTGACCTTCATTGGCAGATGCAGAACCAGCAATGACATGCATTACCGCCACCAACTGGACGGGAGTGTTGAGAGTGTGAGGAGATTTGGCAGCAAAAATGAAATATGAAATAATAATAATCTTAAAATAAATTATATTCTTTCTATTAAACCGATTAATTTTATAAAATGTATTTTCTAAAGTGAATAACCTGAACTTTCAAACCAATGTTTTCAATCCAGTATTTCATGCAAAATATCTTGTCTGCATGATGATGATGAACCGGATCTTATACTTTCCAATTCTGATGAACAATCAGACAAACAAATTGTGTTTACATATAGTTTCCTTCAATCCACTGTAAGTCTATTGATATCAGTTCAGTTGTGTAATTATCTGTTATTCTCTTCTTGATGGAATCATTGAGTTTTGGAATTAAAACTGCTGCATCTGCACGCCTGGAAACAAGATATTTGGATCCATCTGCAAATATATTAATAGTCCAAATCTGTTTGATGTATGTGTTTTTGAACTGAAATCCATGTGGGCACTTGACTAGACGTCATAGTAAACCAAAATCTATGGTTGACATTGGAAAAAGCCAGACAGGGAGTTGGATACAACAGAACTATATGGAAAATTGTGCAGTCCTAACCTTTCTGCCCTTACATTAATTCCCTATCCCTCCAAAGCTTAGATGCCCATGCAGACTGATCCAATAAGACATTAGCTTAACTCTTCTTGTTCTCAAAGGCATTCCTCCCATCCATACCTGCATTGCTGACACTGGGGATGTTTTGAATTAACCTCTGCAAATCCTAAGAGCCTCTACTTTTTCTCTGTCCAGTTTCTTCAGATTGGTTTCTGTTGCTGATATGTAAGCGCTTATACTTATTTTTTAGGCGCTTGGCATCAAATTTAGCATGTCCAATCCTTAACCTTTTTAAGATTTTCTTTGTATTTCTAGGAGTTCCCGCTCTTTAGCTTCCTCCTCCCACTTTTGGTTGAATGGTTTGTAAATACAGTCTATTCACTGCCCATACCTGTATAATTGATTAGTCTCTGCTGTACTTTGTAGTGTCACTTTTGTTTTGAAGCACTGCTTCTCGGTTTGCCTCAAATGACAAATGACACGATCAGAGATAAATCCAAGCCCCAGCTCCTGGATACATTCCGAAGCTGCTTGTTCACTAATGCTTGTCGATTGGTGGGTTGATTACATAACATCCTCTATATCTAGCACACTAAGAATGTAGTAATGATAATGTTAAAGGGACTAAACATATACACAATTTTATTTGATTCAAGCAAATGTGATAGTTTCCACGTTGAAAAACAATCAAGAAAATCTTCAAAACAACTGTTTAGGATTTTATCTGACAGCTCCGTACCAAAGACGAGGACCCAATTTATTCACTTATTCATACTCTTTCATAACACAAACCATAAATCATACTTTTTTTCTTACAGCATTTACACATTAAAAAACAAAGCAAGTACCACAGACGGAATGCATCTGTAAAAAACAAAACACATCAATGACAGATTGAACAAAATGCAAGGGGGTGAATTTTCAATTGTCAATGGAATCACAACAGAGAGAAGCATTGGTGCTTCCCTGAGGACTGGACAAGAGCCTTGGTACAAGAGAAGCATTAAAGACATACAGGTGTAATTTTGACTTCTTGCCACTACCAGAGATGTCCTGTCTTCATCAAAGTGTGTGTGCTTAAGTGAATTGTATACTGTGTTAGCGCTGACCAACACGCTGCAAAGAACACTAGGAATCAGAGCTCATGTCAGCTGTTGTTCTAGACAACTGGTACATCCACCATCACTTCCTGCATACCTGGAGAATCCCTAACACCCATCAACATTCATTGTCAGGTCTAACGTTTGAGCCTGACAGACTTATAGAGCCTTCACATGACAAGACAATGTCAGATTGCTTCACTGTTCATAGGGGTAAATCATTTCAGATTATGTTATGACTCTTCTCCCTGCCCCATGTCGTGTGTTCTCATTGGCTGTAGCTCAACGCTGCTGTCATTGTCACAACAATTGTATACATTTTTGGGTTAAGTCATTGGCCCTCGTGGACTAAGTAATGTTGCAATGGGACAGTCTTGTGCCCTCTTAGGCCCTAGTTAAACTTGGTTACAGACACTTGACACCTGAATGCAAACTTGTGTGACTGTGATACAGTGGTGGCATGGTGCATAGTTTTAATTATGTAGCCCGTTATCTGTCCACATCGTGCCTGAATCACTATTCCTACTACTATTAACTTCAATTGAATCACAACAAGGGCAGAATCAGATTTGGATATCCAGACCTGTTTATGTGTCCTGGCACAAACAATGCCAGTTCTCAAAGGCCGTCTGTCAGTCTAAATGTGGAGGATGAGAACCAACCCTACTCAGCTCTAAGTTTCAATCGCCACAATACTTTTGATTGTTATCAGCATACCTTGCTAACAATTGTTGCCTTGCCTTCTTGTAAAACATGTACATACTTAACACTAATCTTCCTCTAAAACATACTCAAAAAGAACCAGCAGTCTTAGCGTTTCCCATTAGAATGCAGCAAAAAAAAAAGTTGTTTCTCATGAAAGTTACAAACATTGAACATCTCAAGTAGTTGGGTGATAACTTGAATCTACATTGGCTGTTTCTTGTTTTCCATTTTGAATGTGTTGTATTGGAGTTATAGTCATTGTTGATTGTGGTACTACTGAGATCACACATGGGACACTACTGAGACAATGATAAGTCAAATTTACACTAGTACAGAGGACCATGGGGAAAACAGGGGAAATGCACCATCGACAGCAACATGCTCTCACAGCCCAATAGATGTTTCAGTGTGTATGGTTGTGTCAGTGTTCTGGACTTCAATCACATTTAATAGTTGAGTCAAGAGCTGTGAGTTTGTGAGTTTGTTTCTTGCCATTTTACCCACTGAGATGGGATACAGAATTAAGGACAGGGGAGACACCCCACAATTGGTTCGTACATTTGACTGAGGTGTTGTAATCCCAAATACATATGGCGTTCGGCCCTGCTGATATGTTGCCACCAGAGGGACATCCATGGAAAAGGGACCAGGTTTGTTCTCTTACGCAGAGAGATGTACATGTAGAAACTGTAGCTGGTTTATAAAAGCTCAGGGCATTCATCATGACAAGCAATGCTTGGTTTACTGCTGGTACTGTGGTGGTGTACATGTCTCAGAGAATAACCTAGAGATAAAAGTGTGGAGGTAGCTTTTTTCAATGTTATAAATATGTACAGGTTTGTATGTTGTATTTAATACATTTCTTTTTTACCTGCATAACAAATACACTAGAAGCCCTGATACATAAGCAGGGGGGTGCGGTGGGAAACAATTGAATGCATTGTTCTGGAACAGCTCACACACTATAGCTAAAATAATGAGGCCTTCGTGGTCTGGGAAAAAACGCACTGCATGTCTTATACCAATTGCTAGAAATATAATCTGCCACCTCTCAGCCAGTGTCTTGTAATCTCTCGCCGGTTACACACTCACAATTAGTACAAATGCACACAATATGTTTTCTAGGATCAATTTGCCACCATTAACAATGTGCAATTATTCATTCCAAATCATTAAATTGTATGTTTCTAATTACCCAAATGAAACGATGACCTACATTTTTTTGTATTTTGTAACATATAATTTGTATTTGTCATTTGCAATGTATGCTTAATGGCAGTCACATAATTGTTTAAAAATAATTAAACAAACCGTATTAGGCTGCTAAGAACACAACACAAAGAAATAATGTCAATAAAGAAATCTGGATCTGAATGCAACACATCAAAATCATCACCCAAAATGTTCAATGTTCACCGAGTCTACCTCCCTTGTTGCTGCAATGCTATTGTGGCCTATATCTGTAAATAGTGAACAACTGAATTTGGTTTTGTGTCATTGTTTCATATGGGGATTTTCATTAAAAGTCAACTGGTAACACAAGGTGGCTAGTACAGAGTTGGTTATGCAATTCGAGCACCCCTAACAATCCAGCACTGTGATTATTCTGCAAAATCTAGTACCACAACACCGCCACCTGCCTGTCACATTGGATTTGTCAGCGTGATCGTCAAGTCAAACAGTTGTTCATTACAAGGTGTTGCTCAAGTGTCGCAACACTAATCATATAACTCAGCAAAATATACAGATTGATGAAGTCCATCAACACTTTGAATAGATTTGACATTTCTTCACTTCTGTGAATTGTTTATTTTTTTCTCAGGGTAATTGATGGTTGGAAGAAAGTTCTCAGCTAAATCCCTTTGTATGGTGACCAGGTGACTGCCTTGTAGTCTACTAGCAGTGGTTAAGCAACAAGAACAAGAGATTCATTCAAACAAACATACAAACTGCCTTTGTGGACAGCAGTTTTTTGCGTCCGTCGAGAAACATTTGAATCCACACATGCATCCATTGTAATACAAATGAGAGCGTTTCTTGTGGATCTGTGTTTCTATGATACCAACTGTCACTCTGCTAGTTTAAAATCTAGCTTTCATGCTCACCCTGTTTATCTTTGTGTTTAGAAGTACTCTGGCCTGTCGAGCTCTATGCTGTCTGTCTGTGTATATTTTGTCATAGAGATGAACGTCTCCCTTATTGTCTACTTGTATACACATCCAGACAGAGAAAATGGATCACCTGCTTTGATGCACCTTTCTCCATGTCGCAATTAGCCTCAACTCAACAAATGTAGCGGTCACTTTTAAGACTTCCTAGTCCCCTCATATGTCTCCTTGTTTTTGAGACACAAAGAACACTGTCAGCTTGAAGTCCCCCGTCTTAGACGTGAGAGACCTTTTGTGTCTCTCTTGCTTGTTTGATGCTATAAAGCCACTTGATGACTCTTGCGTTGCGCTCCACGGCCGAGATCCCATAAGGCACTCGCTCCCCCGCCTCCTCCTCCTCCACCTCGCCGTCTTCTGCGTCCGACAGACCCTCGTGGGAGGACCGCCGGTCGCAGTCCGAGGAGATCATGGACGCCGAGCGGAAGTTGAGGCTGACAATGTCTGAGTTGGCCCTAGTGAAGTTCTCCGGCCCGACCGCCTCCAGCTCCTCTGGGTCCAGCCCACAGTAGTTGAAGAAGCGTTCAACGTCAGCCCCGGCCCGGGCGTACCGGTCTGACAAGTCTGACTTGGAGCGGTGTAGCGACGGGCGCCGGGCGACTGAGCAGCCCAGCTCCAGGTTGGGGTCGCTAGAAGGGTCGCCTCGCTCGCAAGGCTGGGACAGAGGGGGCTTGGCGGTGTCACAGGGGGAGGGAGACCGGCTGTGCCGGTACGGGGGCAGAGAGAGAGATAGCGGAGGAGGCGGCAGCAAGGCAGGGTTGGGCTTTGGGGGAAGGGGAGGCGCGGAGGAGCTGCTGGAGCGGGCGGTGCGGAGCGGCTTGCCGTTGCACAGCCGCAGGAGGTCTGAGGACGAATGAGAGGTAAGCAAGGGAGGCAGTGGAGAGTGGGACCGCTCAAAGCGCCTTCCTCCTCCTCCTCCTCCTCCTCCTCCTCCTCCTCCTCCTCTCTCGTCCAGGACCTGTCTGCTGAGGTTGAGGTTTCCTCCCTGCTGAGGGCTGTGACGCCCACTACTGGGGACTGGAGGGACTTTAAGTGAACAGGTGAAAGACCGGAGAGAGTGGGATGTGCTGGGGCTGGGTACCGTTTCCAGTGGCTGCTCATTCAGGGTCATTGTGGACCGGTATGTCAATGGCATCCTGGCAATAAGGAAAAAAGGCATAATTAGACACAAAGATAGAAAAATAGGAAGAGGAAAGCAAAGAGGCCGAAGAGTCACAATGACCATACATGTAGATTTGGTTGTACGAGAGATGTAGATAACCGTAGTCAAAACCAGTTTCGGAGGTAGTGTACGCTGTATTCATATATCCAGAACAGTATACTGCATGCATTTGGTGCAAGAGTATGATTTTTAGGTATTTACAGTCTAACTGTGGATACCTTGTAGGGTTTATTAGTTATTCACTCAGGGTACTCCGATCGATTGGCCACTGATCTTCGTCGGCCGATATTCGTTCTAAATAGTTTGATCAGTGGTCTCTATAAAGGCTGATCAGAAGAGTCGATCAGACGACGCAAAACACACAACTATTTTTCTACACTCTACACACTAAAATGTCTTCACTGGTCTGTTGGACATGTTGCTTGCCAATAAATTCACAGTTGTCAATTCATTATACTTTCTCATCTCTTCATTGTAATACTTAATGCTAGTACTGTAGTTATGTTTGAGCTTCATAATGAGCGACATAGCATATGAAATGCACCACAAACCGTGGTGTAATATATAAGCATCTGAGAAGCTTAACCCTCTCTCGGACACCGACATCAACATCAACCGCTGCCCAGATGGAGCTCCACACATCCACACACACCAGGGTGTTATACTATAAGTGTCCGACGCCACCTTTGAGGCACTTTGACGTCATGAAAAGAATGCCACTTGAGTTCGGAGCAGAGTTTGACACCGGTTTTCTGTTATTGTTTTTTTTTAGTAACAGTGACCAAATGGCATAGATAACTATGTTAAAGATCATATAAGACATATAACCACGTTTAAAAAGGGTTCACTGCCCCCGTGAAAACTTTTACTTAACAACTATGCATCAATACATTGACAAATGTATGGCATTGTGACACACTATGTCCTGGTTTTGACGATACTTTCATGTGACACAAACTCTGGTCAAAACATTACTGCCATCTTGTGGTCTGTTTTAGTCACTGTTAACAAATTGTCATTCCTCTTACAACAAATAAAATGATTCCACATTTATAATGTCATCTGTATAACTGTATGTTTCAACTACAGGATTTACTGTATCAATGAACTAAAGACAGTCCCTTTATTATAGAGTTGTTAAAAATAGTTAAATAAATAAAACATGCTACACAATAAATATAAGGCTTCAAATAGACCCCGTGATTGGTGATCAGTATCGGTCGATATCCAGCGATTGATGATCGGTGATCGGCCCCAAAAATCCTGATTGGAGCAACCTTAGTATTCACAGTGTAACTGTGGATACCTATTGTATTTCTAGGGATTCTTATTAGGTGTTCACAGAGTATATGTACAGAGTATATTTGGATACCCATTGTATTTGGAGAATTTATGTATTATTATTTTTGATTAGTAACAGCCATAGCTCAGCCCCAGATTGGTAAAAAGTTTTTAAATTTGGCGATAACATATGTATCCCCGGTAAGCCCATAGGGGGTGCTATAATAAGCGCTCAAAGTTTAGGCCTTATTTGACATGCTGAACATTTTTGACTCTTGGACCCATAAGGTCCGTCTGGATAAATATTTCTGTACAGTGAAACTTTTGGGAAAATCTTCAAAATAACTGGTTAGATTTACACCAATTTACAAAAATGTGGGCACACATGTTCACACATTTGGCACACATGCTCGAAGTTATTCAGGAATTTTAAAAATAATGAAAGATGGCAGTTATGGAGTTATGTGCAAATCCAATTATTTACATTAGCAAACATTCTATCAATGAAGAATCCCTTTCAAAAGGTCTGCGGGCCTTGAAAGTTGGTATGCACACATAGGACATATGGTACAAGTGTACCAAATTTGGTGTCAATCGCAAAACAACCCTCAGGGTCCATTTTTATAAATGCTAAGCTAAGCGCTAGACACCACTTGGCCCGCAGGGGGCGCAAAATGACACAAAAACAGCACCTACTCTTAAACCATGACTTGGATTCACTCTAAGTGGCTTGGGGACACTTATCTCATCGCCTCTGAGTGACGTGCCCCTGCTAATCGCTGGAAAAGGGCGGTCACTGGGGTTGGCAGTTTAACTCCGAAGGACCCAGTAGAGCAGCACATTGACATGTCTTCAGCATTTAGGTGACTATGTGAATACCTTTTGAGACTGCTTGCATTTTTTAATTACTTGCATTTTTAAATTATAATTACTGTAACACAGATACTCTGTGAATATCTTAATTACAATTACTGCGTTGCAATTTGTTTGGCCCTAAACAACAACCTGGGGTCCCCAAGGAAAATATAATATATAAATATTTGCCCTCCCCTGGCTCAGAGGGAACAGAATTGTTGTTTTCAGGCCATTTACCTGGATGGAGTACAGCTCCTGGCCCCTCCTCCAGATGACCTCAGCAACACAGCACTTTTGGCCCCTCCTACGGGACCTTCAGATCCAGCCCCCGGGGAGGAAGAGGAGTTCAGGAGATTCTTCAGCATCTCCAGGTTCAGATTCTCCCGCTTACAGATGTCACCACTCGATGTGGCACAGGTGTCCGACTTGGCATTGTTATTGGAAGCTTTGAATGACATCCCACTTCCTTTCCCTACTCCTCCCCCAGGACCTCTCTTGCCGAGTAAGGCGGGGCAAATGAGGGGCTTGGCCAAGATAGGTGGTTTGATTGGCTCTTGCTTCGCATTGATGACTTCCTGACTCTTCACATACTTAGCCTTATCAGCTTCCAGTCTTTCCACTGCACTCAAGCGTTTTGGGTTAGGCTCAACCTGAAATACAATAACATATGTTTCACAAAATCAATATTTAGTAATGTTTAGCAACATTTTAATTTGGTAATCTTACAGACCCTTGACTTCCAAGTGAGGCAGAAAACAATTACAAAATGTACGTCCTGCACAACCAAATATAAAACTGTAAAAAAAATGTTATATTCTATTAGAAAATTAGACTTTCTGAGATTGATATGGATGAACGTATCCAACCACAAGATATGAATTCAAATGAAAATGAACATTAATTATTAAGATGAATTACAGTTAGAAAATAGAATTCGAGTGAAAGTAGCAATTTATTAATAGCTATTTTCACTCTGAATTATATCTGAAAGAATTGTCTATTAAATGCAGAAATTACTTTGGATACTTTTACATTTTCCCATTGATTAATTGAGTTCAAACAACCAAGTGTCTACCATGTAGTCATCATGAGACAGCCAAACTTGCATGTGGTTGACTTTCAATTTGACTAGGCAAAAATAAGCACATTATAAACAGACAGGATTCCTCTCTCATTGACCAATGTTTATGATTCATGACAATGTGACGAAGACTATCAATGTAAAACTCAAAACACAAAACAAACACACACACACACACACACACACACACACACACACACACACACACAAAGCCACACACACAAATTGTCCTTTGTAAAACAAAAAGCTTTTTTAAAAAGCACACACATGCCCACAACAAACTGCTGTACCTGTCTCCGGAAGTAGTCGGGGCCCTTGTTGAGGATGCGGAGGGGCACTGCAGAGTTGAAGGGCGTGGCCGGGCCGGGGACCTTGCTATCTGCCAGGGCTGGAGCCAGCGTCTCCGTCTGCATGGCGACAAGGTGGCTGGGGGGAGCGGCCGTGGTGGCAGCAGGTGTGGGGGGGGCGACAGAGGGTGGGGGTACCAGGGGACCCCCAAAACATGAAGACACAAGGCGGGGAGGAGTTGGGGGCAGAGGGTGAAGAGAACAGTGAAGTGGGGAGATGGAGGGTGTCTAAAAATAACAGAACCCTGCTGGCCTCTCCATGGCTGCGCTACTGCGCTGTGGGAGTTCTCGTTGCCTATCTTTGGTCTTAGACCTGTGCGTCAGGTTGGCTGTGTCTGTGTAATAAACGTGACACAAGAAACACTTGGCAATAATAGCTCAACATCTACATGTTTTATGTTTTTACTTTTCACAAGGACAAAAGAAAGAGGGGGCATGAGTAAGTATTAAAATATAGGGAAAGGCAGGAAAGGGTTGGGAGGATGTGAAGAGTGGAAAGTGATGAATGTGCTTCAGTTCAGCACGGCTGTTAAGTCACCGCCATCCCCTCAGTTGGCCAAACAACCTAAAAAACAAACAAACCAAATGTTCAGCAAATGTGAATGTGAAATCACACAACTAGCAAAAATAAGGAACTGCTTGAAGAGAGCATCCACACATACACACACTTAGCGTAGGAAATATGTGAGCAGACATCCGTGGCTTCGTATTCACAATATTTGATGATAAAAAACACATGAGCATCCAGCATTACTGACCTCATGGAAACAATCTTGCTACTTACTAAAACCCAAACAGCATTTTGAAAACACATTGTTTGTTAAGGGCTGCACTTGCTATAAAGTTGCATTTTTCATTCATTTAATCATCTGAACTATATCACATTTAAAATGTAAAAATAAACAGTGCAGATGGTGATGTGGGTGGGGGGTGGAGAGAGAGAGAGACAGAGAGAGAGAGACAGACAGACAGAAAGATAGACAAAATGATGCTTCCATTCATGTGGACAGCAATCCAGGGAAGATGTGGACATCATTAAAACCAGGCCCCTGCCCTCCACTAATCTCACTATATCTCTAATGTAATGAAGGTATGCATAGGATACTACCATGAACATAAACCAATAAACAACACTATTGCAAACAACACCATTGTACTTAGAAGTAGGGCTGGGCAATATACCGATATTATATCGGTATATTGCCCAGCCCTACTTTGTTTTAGAAGATGTATTTATTGAATTACAAGCAAACATGCCATATCCTGATATATATCGTTACCAAGATATTTAATGACCTATATCGGGATGGAAGATTTTGGCCATATCGCCCAGCCCTACTAGAAGCATTTCTAATCTTTAAAGTGGCAATCTCGAAGATTTCCATTTCATTCTCTTTGACGACACCTATGGCGATAAGCGGTAACTGCAGGTTACATTTGTCACATTCATAATACTGCAAATGCAAGGGTGTTCATCAGTGGGCTCAATCACCATTGTGTTACCTCATTCAGCAATAGATAGTGACTTAAGAGACATTTATTTACATGAAAATCTTCGAGATTATTACTTTAAGTAATTAAACAGGAGACAGAACACAGATCTGGTCAGAGTTCGCAAGTGTGAAGTCTGGACACCAGGTACATATTCCTATCATGCATATTTGAGAGAGATCCTATCTCTTAAAGTTGCTGTAGGTAAGATTCAAGAGCTGTAAAGAGAGAGAGAAGAAAAGAGAGATTTTGAACAACCAAGAAAACTCCCACTCCCTCTCTGCTCCCTCCCTACATTTCTACACCATTGAGAAGTGTTGCATTTCATGCACCTGTGATTGACAGGCAAGATGGATTCCATGAACCAATCAGGGAAGAGATGCCCTGATTGGTCAGAAATGGTCTTGAACCAGATATTCTCACAGTGCATTTCACTCAATAATAGCTGACGGATGGTTGTGCAATTTCTAACAAATAACACTCAAATAATAGCTCTTAATTTTACCAACATTTCCTATAAAGGAAAAGTACAGGCTAGTGTCCCTGGTATACAATGCACACCAGGGACACTTTGTCGTGTCTGAACTCAATATCTGTAGACAGTACTAAGTCTAGTATTTAATAGGCGAGTATGTCTTCAAAACACTGTAGCATCAACCATAAGTATCGGATATTATACACATTAACAACTCAGGGGTTCTGTCTCAGAACCAATGCAAATTTAATGTTTTCATTATTTGAAGATGGTAGATTCACTTCCACTATAATCTCTATGAAAACCATATGCTCTATGCAAAATGCAATGATTTTTTAATAACTTATGCATTTGGCATACATTTTACAATTTCAAAGTCAACGATGGCTCTTGCCCACTGTTGTGACGTAGAAGATCCAGGGCACATAATTAGTGCAATGTGCATCATTTCGGGCCTTTAATGAATACTAGCCAGTCAATTTCACCAAACTGAAGACATAAACACACACAAACAAGCTAAAGAATGTGTCTTACCTATTTAGAGCCACAAATATAAGTTAACACAATCTTCTTGGCCTAGTTCTGGGCCAGTTCTGCTCTTGAGCTAGCTGTGATAGCTGTTAGATCTGGACACCTCCCCTTTTACCTCCAGATGCTGCAAGTTGTCAGTAGTTGGTGAAACACCTGTTGAGAAAGACCAAACGAAACATACTTGATTTTACATTTTACCCTGACAAAAAAACCTGGGTTTTTTTGTTTTGTTTTGCTGGGAAGCATACCATTCTGTACAACAAGTGTGACAGATAAGGTCTTACTCAGTTAATAAGATTGCATATGGCACAGAAGAAAGATGGATATGTTTTCATGAAATCATAGCTTTATACCTAGTTATGTCCCTTCAGCAGACATCCCTACTGTGGAGAGATAATGAGCTAAATAGTGGTGGGTCTTGCCATGTATTATGTAAAGCAGGTGTCCCAAAACTTTTTCCTGTGAGGGCCACATAACTTTTCCCGTGCGATCGTAACCCACCCCGGACCTACGACCAACGGGGGGGAGGGGGGGTGCGCGATATTAACCCACCCCGGACCTACGACCGACCGGCCATCTTGTGTGATGGTTCAATGGTTTTCTATCTTTATGGGCATGTTTTAGAAAACATCAATTTAATCCACATTTCACTGCATTGCCCAGGATATAGCTGTGCAGCTGTTGAGGAGAAGCACAGACCGGGAAGAAAATCATGTTTTTATTACTTAACTTTTGCTTTGGCTTTAATTCCTCTGTTCAATCGATCCCAGAAATGAATCAGTTGGGGCAAAGCTTGCTAGGACTGCATAGACCGTTTTCAGGAACATTGTGTGGACATTGTTACACCTTTGTTCACCCACCCACACAGACATGCGCATACATCCACAGGCAAACACACACAGCTTATATTTCCCCAGTGGATGCAGTAGTTCAAGAACCCTCAGACAGAGACCGCTTCCACCCTTCTGGTGACAGAAACTACAGTCAAACTGACCTTCAACACTATGTGGTCCCTTAATCGATGCACCCCTTTTGTCTTGTTCTCCCCCCTCTCTCTCTCTCTCTCTCTCTCTCTCTCTCTCTGGCTCTCTCTCTCTCTCTTCCTCTCTCTCCATCAAGGTTTCATATGCATGAGGCAGCCGGGTGACAGACGACCGAGGGGAGGAGGGGCTCTTTATCATCTTTCCCTGGCGTATCGATCATCCTTTTGCCCGACATTACTTTCTCCGTAACCTCATCATCCCCCTCCCTCCCTTTCTCTCTCTCCCTGTCTCTCTTTCTCTTTCTCCGTCTCTCTCAATCGGACCGTATCTCGCTCTACCACTCTGACTCGCTCACACTCCTGGCCTCCATCTGTTTCTTGTCTGTCAACAACTTGTTTATACCTAGCACCTTGTGCAAATAGTACGGTGCACTAAGCGTGTGCGTGTGTGTGTGTGTGTGTGTGTGTGTGTGTGTGTGTGTGTGTGTGTGTGTGTGTGTGTGTGTGTGTGTG